>CM069905.1:66304093-66412726 GCA_036172215.1 Camellia granthamiana
GGAGTGGGGACCTTCATCTAACCCAATTAGGTTCCATATAAATAGGCTTGAACAAATTGTGCCCCCTTCACCTGTTGAGTAGATGATGGGGATATTTTGGTGGAGCACAGACGCTCATTTGATGTGCTACTTGTATTATAGCTACCTGCAATCAAGACCCTTATCTTGAAAGATGTAAGCAACTGGGGCATTTTATTTGTATATCTTTAACTCTTCAATTACTAGTATAATGGTTGTATTTTGGACAACTGTTAATGTATTGGGAAGATGTAAATCTTCTGGGAAGTTCAAAGAGAAAGAGAAGTATTTTTGGATTATCAGAGTGACATTTTCTATCTATATCCTTATTAGAACGCCAACTTCTTTCATGGATTAGAAATGAGAATAAAGGATTGATATTTATTAATGATTAAAATATTAGGGTGTTACAGAAACCCACTACTGATGGTTGTTCTGAAAATTTAGAGAAATCAAACTGCTACCGACCATGAAGCATCTCGAAACCGTCCGTGTGACTGCAGATTGGTTTGGGCCGGGCAAATTCGTCGAGTGAGCGGTTTGCATGAACAGCACTACTGGAACTCTTTTTTCTCTTTTAATCCTAAAAATATTCATAACATGGTCGTGCTCGAGCACTATGCTTCTGTGCTTAAGCACACAGATGCAAACTCTTATTTCCTTCAATAACTCAAGTGCTCAAGCACTCAAAGTCATGATTGAGCACAAGGTGTACTTGTTTGTTTTTATTCAACTTTCAAAACTTCACTTCTTAGGCTTGCTCTTGACTTCAATTCATCTTCCATGAAGATTCCAAAAGCTCCAAATTAATAGCATTTAGCACCATAAGCTTGAATGCCTACAAAGAGTAAAAATGCGTTAAAATATATCAAATAACTAAAATTGAAGACTTAACAAGCGCATTTTGTGGGAGCTTAAGGCTTGGTTTGTAGGCTTGGTTTGGCATCATCTAAATAAGCCAAAAAGTCAAAAAGTCACTATCTTATTTAAGTCACATCATCCTATTTAAATCACATCACCTCTCTAACACATCACATCAAACCCCACCCAAATCCAACCCAAACCCACCAATAAGTCAAAAAGTGCACTTTTTTAGTACATGCCAAACCAACCCTAAATAATACAAAAAGTCAAAAAGTCACTATCCTATTTAAGTCACATCATCTTATTTAAATCACATCACCTCTCTAACACATCACATCAAACCCAACCCAAACCCAACCCATATAAGCCAATAAGTCAAAAAGTACACTTTTTTAGAACATCCCAAACTGAACTTAAATGTGTTAATATCCTAGTGAGAAATGCACCCTTTTAGTGTTAGGAACTATGTGACCGATTTTGTTATAAAAGTTCTTTTTTTTTTTTTTTTTTTTTTTTGGAGGGAAGTGATGTTGCATGCTTAGTGCTATTTCTATGCCTCGACCAAAAAACTGATATTCACTTTTTTTGCATCAATTATAAGATAGACTTGAAGTTCTTTATTTCCATTAATCCAATGAAACAATGGATAGAAGGAGAAAAGGGGGCAATGTTTTTTTTTCTCTTATTTCCCTTTTTAACTCCTTTAAATTTCAATAAGAAATGTTGATTCAATTTTTAAATCTTATAATAGGGCAAATTACGTAGATAGTCCCAATACTTTAGTTGTTGTGTAATTTTTATCCATGTAATTTTAATTGGCTTGATTTTTAAATTTTTTACTTTGTCTCAATTTGGTCCGATTGATTACAATTATAAGGGATTTGGTGATAGACCCCTCACTATCTAATTTGTATTTTAAAAGGACAAGAATTATACAAGTACTTTCAAAACCCCCTAATATTTTTAAACTTGTTTCTTTTACTATATTACCCTCATATCTATCAGTTCTCTTATTAAGCTATATTCACAGTGTATTTAAGAGTAAAATTTTATTTTGAATCACAGTACTCTGATTCAGAATAAAATTTTACTCTGAATCAGAGTAAAGTTTACTATGATTCAAAGTAAAATTTTATATTGTTAAGCAAATCAACATATTTTTAACCAAAATAAAATTTCAGAGTAAAGTTTTACTTTGAATCATAGTAAACTTTACTCTGATTCAGAGTAAAATTTTATATTGTTAAGCAAATCAACATGTTTTTAACCAAAGTAAAATTTCAGAGTAAAGTTTTACTTTTACTCTGATTCAGAGTAAAACTTTACTCTGAATCAGAGTAAAGTTTACTGTAATTCAAAATAAAATTTTATATTTTTAAGCAAATCAACATGTTTTTACTCTGATTCAGAGTAAAATTTCGGTGTGAAATTCTTATTAGAGAGATTCTTATTAGAGAGAGAGAGAAAGAGAGAGAAATTGAATAAATCATCCATTGAACAAGCTAAGTATGAACAGATCAATTCAAAAACCAGCAAAAACACAAATCTATATTACAAGGATATATAACCACAAAACACACAGATCAAAAACTAAGCAAAAACATCCAAATATCAACATAATCATAATCTGACTGAGGTGGCCATTTCAGAGAACACATCCAAATATCTCTCTATCTTTTGATTTCAAAGAATACATGTGTTCAACAAAACTCATAGACACAAAAATATATATATATATACATATATATTCAAAACTCAAATCTATGTTTAAAAAAAATATGTATAACCAAACAACTCCACCAAACATGCCTTTGTCGCCTCTTAGACGGGAGAGGGGGGGGAGAGAGAGAGAGAGAATTGATTTGTAACTTTGCAGGAGGTGATTTTAAGCAATCATTCAATGACTTTTCGATCGACGAGGCTATCATCAACGGCAAGAACATGAACTTCACGAGAATTGGAAGGCGATACGTCGTCGTCGTCGTCGTCGTCGAAGCTTTCTCCGATCATCTCCGACGATCTCTTCCGCCGTGAAACAGCACCGGAGAATCGGAAGGCGATACGTCGTCATCGTCGAAGCTTTCTCCAATCATCTCCGACGATCTCTTCCACCGCGAAACAACACCGGTTCTAATCATCTCTCTAATCCGAATCTCTTAACCTTTACCAAAAAAAAATTGATTGCAAATTGATCAAAAATCTGACACTCCCTGATTATATATGCAGAAGCTGTCTGTGGATTTAGAAAGGAAGAGAGTGGGAAGAATTAGTTGAGGGTATAATAGTCATATAAAATATTTAAATAATAAATTTTGTCCTTTATGCAAGACTTTATAATTATGAGGGGGTTTAGAAAGTATAATTTTTTTCTTAGTCCTTTTAACAATAAAAAAAAGGTAAATGGGGTTTATAGCTAAATTTCCCTACAATTATTAGTATTTTTTTTTTTATAAAAAATACACACATGAGCGCTATGTATCATAATTTTAGAGATAAAATTATAAAGTTGATTAATTTAGTGAGTTAATCTCGACCAACTCAGTGATCATTTTCTGTCAAAAATGCTAACGACGTTATCAATTTGACCAAATTGATAGGAAATCTAAAATTGTTGGTCAAAATTGAACCAATTGAACATGTATGAATTAAAATGATACAAGAGGCAAAGCATCAGCAGCACTGGTATAATTTGTCCCTTACAATATTAATAACTATCTAGAGTTGCGCATTTTTTGAAGATGCCTTTCTTTTTTATGCTTTTAATCAAAGGTCATTTTTTGATGTTAATTAGATATTTGATTAATATTTTTTAATTTGTTCTCGTCTACGAATTAAAATTAAGGCCTAGTTTGGGAAGACTAAATAAGTGTACTTTTTGACTTTTTATGAAATATGAGTTGGGTTTGGGTTGAGTTTGAAGTGATGTGTTAGAGAGGTGATGTGACTTAAATAAGATGATGTGACTTAAATAGGATAGTGACTTTTTGACTTTTTATCTTTTTTCAATCATGCCAAACTTGGCCTAAGTATCCATTAAGTAAATGCATGGTGTAAATCATAATTCTTAAACTATAAATATTGATCATTAGGCACCGTTTGAGAAGATGGTTTGGGAGCTTTTTTTGTTATTTTAGCCACACAAAAGACAAAATAGGCTATTTTAGCCATAACAAACAAAATATTACATCAAACTCATAATCATTACACTCTTCTCTCACAAAAAAGCCAAAAAGTCAAAAAGTCTTTCCCAAACCAAGCTTTTTAGCCCAGCCTAAAATAGCCAAAAAAGCTAAAAAGTCAAAAAGTCAACCCACTTTTCAAACGAAGCCTTATTGTCGATTATAATATAACAAATGAATTTGGATGAAGTTCAGATGCTATATAAGGTAAAATGGGTTAACATCCAAACAACTCTTTAGTAATTACACACATTATTTGATACCACCAATGGATTGCTCACTGTAACCATCCAAGTCTCGTTTTCCTTTTTTCAAGAAATTCAATCTTGAAATACATGGTGAATTAGAGATTTGGGGATGGCCAACTTGAAGCTTCATGCTCATTTGCCCTTTCTTGACCTTTTTTTTCGTGGGCCTTGATAGGGGATGATGCTGAAACAAGATGATGGTCCCTATCCTTAGGTAGTAGAAAGTGCAACTTGTTCCACACTAGGTAGTAAATATGCATCTTTCACTTGCAACTGTATTTGCATCTTATTGGTTTACTCTTTGGGTATGAATTTAGACAAATATTTGGCATGCAATAGACCAAGAAAGAAAATTTTAGAATATTGGGACTGTAGAAGGAAGAACGAAGTTGCAGCATTCACAATCTGATATGATCTTGTACTAGCAATTTTACATTTGGAGCTATCTTTTGCATGGTGTAGTTAAGAAGCAGCAACAGCAACAAGAGGATTTTTCAAAAGAGTGAGGAACGGACTTCTAAAGGATTAGGGATGCAATGTGGCTTGACTCATTCACTTCATCTTTGGTTTTTTATTGATGTATTCTCTTCTTTTCCTTTTTCTTTTATTTTTTTGGGCACATATTGTGTATTATTTTTTACTTTCTATTTGGGTGGGATAATGTAGCAAGGCTTGTCACTAAACCCTAAGGGTGTGTTTGATTGGAGAGATAAAGGGCGACTATTTACTGTGCGAATTGTAATCCATTGGAAGCATCCAATCCAACGTTTGTTTTTTTTTTAGTCTGCCGAACATGGAGTCCGGCCGGACTCCATATCCCTCATATGAGGGACTATTGTATCCTAGGGGGGGTGGGATTATTTCCGTTGGACTATTTACTGTTAAGATTAAGTGGTGAAATGACCATTTTAACCCTCTACTATTTAATTATGTATTATATTTAGTAAATTCAATAAAATTTAAATGTCTCAATTTAAAAATAAAATAATTTTATTTAACTTTTTATTGATGTTTTACTTATTTAACTTTTTAAAATAATTTTTATAGATATTTTTATTGATGCTTTATTTTAAAATTTTGTTTATATTTTATTTAATTTCATTATTTAAATTTTAGTAAATGTTTTATTTAATTTCATTATTTCATTATTATTATTTTTTAAAATAAATTTATTTAAAATTTTGATTAAAAAAATAACATATATTTTTATTGATATTTTATTTATTTTACTTTTAAAAAATAAATTATTTAATTGTGTAAAAAATAAAATAAATAAAGTTTTTATTTAATCTAACTAAAAATAATTAAAATATTAAAGATATGTTTAATATTGCTATTATTTAGTAAACAATTAAAAAGTGAAGTAATATTTTGCCCATTTATCGTATCCAGTCCGTCCAACCAAACAATGGATTCACTAAAAATAGTCATTTCCAGACATCTAATCCCATGAAAAAACAAATACGAAATACACATCTAATCCAACTAAATAATCCAGGAAATTCACTGTCCCAAGATTCAAATCCAATGAATTCTAATCCCCCTTATCCTGTCTGTCCAATCAAACACCCTAATTGTGGTATGAGATGAAGCCTTCATTGGTTGCTCAATACATGTATTTGAGTGGTGGGGAATTTTAATTCTTTGTAGTTGGTTGATCATCAATTTGATGAATAAAATTTTTTTTAAAAAATTATGAAATGTTAAACTCTTCTTCATTTGGATAAAGGAAACCAATGCACAGATCTTGAGGATGAAGGAGGGGAATCAAAACGAGTTGATAGCAATCCAAATCTCTTCTGCCAAGGTAGTAAACTTAAGGGAAATTACAAAACAGTGGTAATTTCATAAAATTATTACATAATTATAAAAAAAAATTATAATTTTAATTATCAATAGTTATAAAGTTTATCATTGGTTTTGTAATTATTTTTCAAAATACCACTTGAATTGAAATTTCCCTTTAACTTAAAAGTCTTCACCCTCTCTTTTATTGTCAATAAATAAATAAAATTAGATATACAATAACAACCTAGTAATTCATTCATGAAACATTTATGCCTATTAACAATTGTTGTGGTTAATACTAAAAATTTGATAGCTCATGTTAAAGCAAAAATAATAAAACATTGAATAATTTCTTCCACCTGTAATGACTTGAGGTCGAGTATTTGATGAGTTGTACTGATGATCTTCATACAAATAATATAATGAATGGTATATGTCACATTAGTGTACATGACAAATATTATTTTCTTTGACTATTTTTTAAATCATTATTTCCAAAGTATCCAAGTTGACACTGATATAAAAGAGTAACAAGGAAACTCATGACATTTCAATAATTTTGCTCGTATACGATATAATGAGTCTTTTTTATGTTCGTATTTTATCCGCTCACACTTGTAACCATAAGCATCATGAACATGTAAACAAGGGGTGATGACAACGCATGTTTCCTTGCTAGAATCGTTGAAAGCAATGAGTCAGATCTAAAGAATCAACCTAGAAGAAAGCCAGACAAATCTAGTTTCTTTAGTGAAGGGTGGAGGAAAGCCCAACTAAATTAGTTTAAGGTTCCATTCTACACCAGTAATCTTAATCTTAATGGCATTGGCACATGCTTCCAGCATTGTCTTTGATAAGGTTCGACTGTTACAATACAGTGCCCAATGATAATTAGAGCACTCTACCTACAATACATACTCTTCTACAAGTGGTTCACTTTGATTTCATTCCTTTCCAGGCATACAATCATTGGGAATCCCCTTTTGAATTTGTTCCCTAATTTCACAAAATTCATGAGTCTATCATTGTATATAAACCAAAATAAGTAATGTTTCCACTCATTCACAAATCGTAGTGTAATTTAATTGATATTTCTCTTGGAATGCTAAAAATTACCAACTATTGCAATTAAGAACAACTAAAAGCATTCCAACATGTGTTCACAGTTGTCCTCTATTGATTTTCTTGCACAATATACAGAAATCCTCTATGATTCATGTTAAAATTCAACATCCCAATAAATGTTATATTTAGGTCACCTTGATCAAAACAAAGGTCAACTATCACATTGTTAGACATCAAAATTCAACCCCACAACTTGAATGGATGGGGGTCTCAGAGAAACCCAGTTTAATTCATTAACTACTCTCTCTCTGTCTCTCTGTCACACACACACACATACACATATATATCATGATATAGCCTACTTCAACAATTTGTACAAACTAAAATGAGCAGTATATTGAGTATGGTGTATGACAAATAACCTTAAAAGTTATGATCAAAATATGGAACAAAACAGAGAGATACAAGGAAAGAGAACAAGAAAACAATTGTACACCATAGCTCTTTCTATGCCGAAGGTGATGCACCAACAAACTAGTTGAAAAGCTGAACATTTGGTGCTCTACTTTTTGCCTGCCAAAAAAAATATATCAAACATCACAATATTATAACATTGTAATTAAAATCATCCAAATGTTCATTATTTTGAAACATGGAAATAAATGTTATAATAATATACTTTCTACATGTGTTCAATAGATTGATGTGATTTGAAATTTGACCTAAAGGGAAAGATCTTTACAAAACAGAAGTTCATTCTTACATCCACAGATTTGGTTAATTAGTTTGAATCCATAGAGAGGTAAAACTCCCATTTTCTCAAGTCTTAATATGTATCTAATTTAAAAGTTGAAACAAACCAAGAGCTATACTACTTTTAATTTGTTTCCTTTCAATATAATTTCAAAAAATATATATTGAAATTGAACCAAATGTCATTTGACAAATTGTAGTTCAAATATTATGCATGCTCCCAGTATTGAGGTCTAATTTTTTTTATTTTTGTAAATTGTGCATCCACTACATGAGTCAAAACTTTTACTTTTTGCATATGATTAGTTCATGACTCCTTTATCATAAAATAAATATAAAAAAAAAAAAAAATTCAAATCACATTTTCTTTGAGTATTGAAACTTTTGGATTAAGTATACTTTATAATAGAGTAAAACTACAAAGAATGTTGCACTTCCAAGAAAATTCACAAAGTATATTTTTATATCAGCTACCTTTCAGCTTTTATTGATTACCAAACAACTCATAGACAAAAGCAACTTATTTCAAGTATAAATTGTCATTTTAACACGAAAAAAAAAAAAAGGCCCGTTAGTGTTACCACAACTTTTTTTACAAAAGCTTGCAAAAATTTAACTTTTTAAGAAGATTATCAAATGCCTAAAATAGCCAGTACACAACTACTTTTTTTAATGTAAAATCCGACATATAGTTTTATGAGAAGCTTAACCGAACCAAATGGACTCTAAATACTTTATTATAAGTTATTCCTTTAATCCTTATAAAACAAATTTACAAGTAGCCAAACAAATCTCAAAGAGTACAAGGCAAGTTGATCCTAATTCAATATCCCACCATAAATACCCATGTGGTTAAAACATGGTTTTTAGGAGTCCTTAGTGTCACGCCTTGAGAATTCTGTGACACAAGGAGCAGCATTTGAAGGATGCTGGGAGGTTCCGGAAGGCGAGAGAACGGGCTAGAGTATGCTGGAAGACTCTAGAATGTGATGGAAGGGTCCGGAGTGGCCTAGAAGATTCCGGAATGTGGTGGAAGGGTCCAGCAAAGTCTGGATGGGTCTGGAACATCCTAGATTGTCTTGGAGAAGCCTACCATGTACTACACTAGTGTAGAGAGTTCTAGAATGTAGTAGGAGAGGTAGTTGTCCTAGATAGTTCTATGGAGTGTTCTAGATGAGAGTTTGTAGCCCTTGGATCAAAATGATCCTAGCCGTCCATTGAGAAGGGGATGGCTATATAAGGGTGAGGGATCTCATTTGCTAGGCATCTAGAGTTGCTAGGCACCTAGAGACCCGGAGATCCAAGAGAGCTCTAAGAGTGAAGCACTTGTGAGTGTGAGTGTGAGAGCCTTGTAAAGCTTTGTACACGACTATATTTGTAAAGTTAACTTGTATAGTGAAGGCATTCTTCCACCTAAACCTTGTGTGTGTTAGTGTGGTTGAGTGGGTAAGGCTGACTTAGGTGCAACCAAGAGGGTTGAAAAGCATCCAAGGCCGCACGGTTGGCTTGCGAAGTCTAAGGCCGTGACAGTTGGTATCAGAGCGAGATTACGTGAGAAAGTAACCGAGGGAGGTGTACATGGCTACGTCGGGTGACGAAGATGCTAACGTCCCCAGGGTGAAGAAGCTCTCAACAAAGGACTCGATGGCAGCATTGGAGGCATGACTCGAGGGGATAATGGAGAGTGTGGAGGAGAGGCTCACTAGGCTGGAGGAAGCACTAGTTGGCCCTGGTAAGCCCACATCTCATATCAGTGACTTTTTCTCATATTTTGCTAGTTTGGTTGCTAGGGTGGAAGAGCTGGAGGAGAGGGTGGACTCCTTCGAGAGAAGGGTGTGTTCGTCTCGCTTCGAGGTAGCTAGAGACAGTCCAACCCAGCAGAAGGCCCTGGAAGCAAGAGTAGCTAGCTTGGAGTTAGAGTTGGAGTTGTGCAAGAAGGCCATCGTGGCTGGCAATGGAGGGAATTTGGCTCCAGCCAGGAGGAAGGTTCGTGCGCCGGAACCTAAGAGCTATGATGGTGCGAGGGGTGCCCAAGAGAGCCATGCCAAAGGTGGGAGGCAGTCTCCTTAGACCACCGAGGATGAGCACAGTATGGCGAGGCCCAGAAGAGACGGGAACGCCGAGAGAAGGGGCAACGCACCGGATCTCCAAGGAAGAAAGGGCAGCTTGAGTGTTTCCTGTGCAATGGACCGCACATGGTGAGAACCTGCCCGAAGAAGAAGAAACAGCTGAGTGCCATGGAGAAAAAGGGAAAGAAGGAGGCGAGGAACTCCGAGAGTGAAGACCCTTCAGAGAAGGAGGCACAGCTAGGGAGCATCCAACTTCTTGGGTCGATATCCCAGAAGAGTGAGGAGATGCCAGAGTCGAGGCACATCCAAAAGAAGGATGAACGGTGCGCGGAGGTGAAGGCTAAGGGGAAAGCTTCACATGCGCAAGAGAAGAGAGGTGCCACTCTAAGGTTTGAGTGCACCGACGAGGCTAAGAGGCTGGGCTTGAAGAGGAAAAGGCGGCTCGAGTGTTTCCTGTGCAACGAACCGCACATAGTGAGGAACTGCCCGAAGAGGAAGGCACTTGCAGGGATGCAGCAGAGTGGGCTGCATGGCAAGGGCAAGGAGAAAGCACTTGCAGGGATGCAGCAGAGTGGGCTGCATGGCAAGGGCGAAGAGGCAAGCTCCAGCAACAGCAGCAGACACAGATCATATCGAGACGTGGTAGCTCGGTATGCTTCTGCATGACGAGGGCGTCACGGGATTGAGTGGGGAAGAGTGTCACGCCCCGAGAATTCTGTGACACAAGGAGCAGCATTTGAAGGATGCTGGGAGGTTCCGGAAGGCGAGAGAACGGGCTAGAGTATGCTGGAAGACTCTAGAACGTGATGGAAGGGTCCGGAGTGGCCTAGAAGATTCCGGAATGTGGTGGAAGGGTCCAGCAAAGTCTGGATGGGTCTGGAACATCCTAGATTGTCTTGGAGAAGCCTACCATGTACTACACTAGTGTAGAGAGTTCTAGAATGTAGTAGGAGGGGTAGTTGTCCTAAATAGTTCTATGGAGTGTTCTAGATGAGAGTTTGTAGCCCTTGGATCAAAATGATCCTAGCCGTCCATTGAGGAGGGGATGGCTATATAAGGGTGAGGGATCTCATTTGCTAGGCATCTAGAGTTGCTAGGCACCTAGAGACCTGGAGATCCAAGAGAGCTCTAAGAGTGAAGCACTTGTGAGTGTGAGTGTGAGAGCCTTGTAAAGCTTTGTACACGACTATACTTGTAAAGTTAACTTGTATAGTGAAGGCATTCTTCCACCTAAACCTTGTGTGTGTTAGTGTGGTTGAGTGGGTAAGGCTGACTTAGGTGCAACCAAGAGGGTTGAAAAGCATCCAAGGCCGCATGGTTGGCTTGCGAAGTCTAAGGCCGTGACATTAGGCTCACTTCAAAAGAAACCCAACCTCTATAGGCAAGGCACCCTCCCCCACCCAACCCCATGTTGTGTCAAGGCTAGAAACCCCAAACTCTTCTATTGGAGTGCGGAGCTGATGCCATATTTGTGGCAAAATAGCAAGACTTGCCATTGTTTAATCATTCAAATGCAACATAACTTGCCGGTGACATGACTTGTCATTGTCTACTCATTCAAATGCAACATGCCTTGCCACTAGTCTCATGGTCAAATGATGTCTCTTTAACACTCACATAAAGGAGGTTAGGGATTCAAGCCCCGACAAGAGCATTAGATAAGGTGGGATGGAGCACTGACCTATAATTGAGCTGCGTTTCTTCTAAGGTGGTCAATGGGCTCCCAACACGATATATATACATCTATGTGTGTATAAAGGCAACATGACTTTAGGCCTTTGGCGATAAGTATCCACATGTGTGCCACTACAAATAAATGTTTACATGACATTTTATTTTGATCGCATAAGTATTTTATATGCATTTTGATCTCATACACAAATTGGTTAACTTAATTCTTATAAATACAATTTATTAATTTCTTTGCATTAAAATCAAGGTATAATTGTATATATCTAGTAGTAATTACCATTGATAGCAACAATAGATTTTTGGGTAAATTACACCTACATACCTTAAGGTTCGCTCTCAAAACACATACCTCCTTCACATTCTAGAAATTACACTGCACCCTTGTCAGACCATGTCTCTTAATAGAAGTAACATAAAATATATAATGACCTCAATGCCCTTTCAATAGATTTAAGAAAGTTTCGGGAGTGGATTCTCTCTTTTGTAGTATATATCAAACTCGTTGCCCCATCAACTACATGGACCCCTTCCTTTCTGTTGTTGCCAGAGCTTTCCCGAGCCAAGCCAGAATTCTTTATTATAAAGGACAGGTAAAGCACGAAGGCTGTTATCCCAATAAGCCAGTGGGCCATATTACCCTCTTCCGTCCCTAAGCCTACTCAACCACGTTAACCATTGCTACTACATTTCATTACCCAGCATCAGCCGACCAACAATCATCCACTGTCACAGTCCACCACCTCATCATCACAACCACCATCTCTCGCTCCCACCGCCATCACAAACCCGTTACCAAGATGTACTGTCTCCTGCCTCAACCATCACAAACTTGCTACTAACTCCTACCATCACACTAACCATCTCTCAACCATCAATACTTGTAGACAAATTATCAAACACTATACCTTCACCATTACCTAAGGCCTCATTTGGCAACTTGAAGTTTTAGCTAAAAAGCTAAAAGGCACTATAAATTATCACATCACTTTCTCTACTTTTCTGCACATTTTTTCGTAAAAAATCAAAAATTGCTAAAATAACTTGTTCCCAAACCAAGCCTAAGAAAAAACCACTAGTAATTGGTTTCTTCAGTGTCATTGTATCACATCGTTAAACAAAGCATTCATAGAAACTTTAATTTAATGAACTAATTACATTACCAAATCATCCAAAAGTCTTCAATATTTAACTCCACCAGTTTAGATTGCATTACCACCCTCAATTAGATGGTGTAACTCCATTGATGAGCTTGTGTTGCAACTACCCACTGACCTCATCCTCCTCTCCATCCTCGTTTGCTCTACCCTATCGACGTCTTCCTCTACCAATGACTCACGTTTCACCACTACCCCCTCACACTTCTCTCAGTGTAACCCAAAACTCTCAATGTAGATCAAAACCAAACCCTTTCTGATTTGTGTGACGACATGTGTTGAAGGCTCTGCATTCTTCGACAATACAATGTGTGCTCAATGGCTTATGGAAAGAGGTAGATCGTAAAGGGAGTGAATGGTGGACAAGAGGAGAAATGTTGGTTGTGGCTTTCGTTTTCCCTCAATTAAGGTTGTGAGCTCCTCTAACCATTCTTCTCTCAACTTCTATTTCTCTTGTTTCTTCTGCAGTCTCCTCTCTCTCTCTCTCTCTCTCTCCCCCCTTTGGTTTTGATATTAGGGTTTCCAAACAGGGGATGGGTTATTTGAATTGGGTTTGGTTTTGGGTTAAGGGTCAAAATTGGTATTTTGATGGTTTATTTGTTGATATCATCTAGAACCAGTAGGTCACTTGGCAAAATGGGGGGCAAGTGTAATGGGAATTGAAACCTTAGGGACTGCAGTGTAATTTTTCAAATGTCAAGGAAAAATCTGTAGCAAAGACAAACCTCAGGGGTGTTTGATGCAATTTGCTGTTGAATATATAATAGTACATATATCCCACTACACTGTAAAGCACAAAGCACACACCCACTCACCTTTCCGCTTAGCTTTCGGTCGGTTGTTTAATGTAATTTAATATAAATGCTTTCGGTGCTTCTCTCTATAAAGAGAGCCTATTAGGTTCATTGTAATATACACTCAATAAATCAATAATACATACAATTTATTTTCTTTCTCTATTTTTTTATACATTAATTATTTCTACATGGTATCAGAACGGGTTTAGAACCTACTATTTTCGCTTCACCGGCGGGCGGCAACCTCGCCTTGGCTGCCCGCCGGACCTCAATCTATTCCGCTTGTTTTTCTGCACATACCTTCTTCCATAGCTGAGCTCTTCTCTGCCTTTACAATGGCTGCCAACGAAGACCACGCTTTTCCAGGCTGCTCATAGACCCAACACATAATAAAATAGATCTTTCTCACAGGGTTGATCAAAACAGAAGCCCAGGCATGGAGAGAGAGAAGGCTGCTTGGTACAGGCTTCATTCTTCACTTTTGTTCTCAGATCATGATCAGGATGTTACTGGAGTCGGAGATTCTCCGACGACTTTGAGTGGACTTCACGGCCCCGTTGACAACATGCTTCAATTCGAGGCCACCAAAATCGAGGTCTCTTTGCATTGACCCGAACAATCATTCATCCAGAAACATGGTCGTCACTGTTATTGTAGCTCCTTCCATCAGATTCAATCTCGTCCAACAGGTACGGTGCGCAATATTGTGGGCTTATCATTCAGACTGGGTTTGCCACGCTCACTATAGCGATGCCGGCACTACGAAACCAGGTGAACTTCGCCTACCGGAGACCACCTAGACAACCCCCACGCAATCCTCCTCGGCGCACCACCACCGCTGTTGTTGAATCCACTATCCATTTCCGTGTACACTGCAGGGAGCTCTCTCTCGCCGCCAGATCTTCTTAAACACTAGAGCTCGGCACCGACATTGTTCTCGCTTCTTGACCTCCCAGATTCTTTTTCTCCAACTTCAATCACAAACCCACATACAAAGTATATATATTTGTGAATACCCAGAAGAAATTTGAGTTTACTTCACTGGGTTTTGCATGAGGAGAGAGAAATGCTGATGAAATTATGCAATCCTCTGGTTGTTTACAAGAAGTGCTCTAGATATATCTAGATCCAGTTACCTTCGCTATCTCTCTCTCATGTGGTGCTGGGATGGGTGGACAACAGCTGTATTTTTCTTTGGTGAAACAATGGTTGTAGAAACCCATATCACCATATTTTATTTTATTTCAGTTCCACCCACCCATGCCTTCTTTGGTGAACCCGAAATAAAGTGCATCGAAGAAATTGATTATGGCGGCAGTGGATGAAATCTGTGGAATGCAGAACTGGGTTTCGGGACTGTTCATGGCAGCCATGGATTTGGGGGGCAATGGGGGTGATTCTGGGTTTTCTTCTCTCTCACTCTTCTCACCAAACACACTATTTCCACACTATTCCCACTAAACTTTTCTTTAAAGCAACTGATGCACTCACATGGACTTGTCCCATTCTCTCCTCTTATTTTAAACTTTCTTTTCACCTTTTACCCACTCTTTCTTTTATTTCAATTAAACATCACTAACTTGTCAATCTGTCCACTTTCCTCTACCAGCGCACATGCTTTCCCATTATTATTATTATTATTATTATTATTAAAAAAAAAAAAAAAAAAAAAAAAACTATTCCAAACCCCATTACTGGTTTCAACTATTCTCCACCTTTCGTTACTCTCCACCTTTCGTTTTGATTTCTAAATACATTCTTATTATTTCTTTCTTTATTTTTCTTTCACATTATTTTTTAATCTTTTTCAAATCAAATTCATACCATTCAGATTTGCACACCAACCTTATTTTATTCCTGCCGGAGATCAAACCCGATCACCATTTTACAAAAAAAAAAAAAAACACAAACAACCACAACCCATAACCACCACAAAACCCGGCCTTATTTTTTCACCTCTTCAGCTGTTCTCTTCTTTTTGCCTTTGTCTTGGACGTCCCTTGCCGGTGCTGCCTCCGTGTTTCCCACGCCGCCGAGCACGTTCCCTTCTCGTTGCTCCTCAACCGTCACATATGGCGGCCCTCCAAATCTGAGCATCACGGTGGCCTTCCGCTTCAGTTCCTTGTTTTCTGCCTTCAGCACACATATCTCTGCTCGGGCATCCGTATACATGCTCTGGAGCAGAGCCAGTTGGGCTTTTACCTGCTGCACCTCATTTGTTCTACTCTAAAGCCGGTGCGACAGGTTGTTGACCGCCGTCATTGTCTCAACACATGACTTCAGAGTATAATAATTGGCCTCAATATCAGATTGAGCAGCCATTATCTGCTCAACTGACAACATTGGAAAGTTCAACGGCGAAAAACCAGGGGCACTTAGTTGAGGTTCAAGGGCCCTATTCTGAGTTGTGGCCTCGTTGAGGTCGGGAAAGAGAGTGAGACCACGGGACGAAGAGGCTATGTTCTGGGTAGCTGAACGGGAAGAAGAGGCCATCTTATGGGTTGCTGCGTGTTTCAGCTGTTACAGAGTGTTTCAGGATTTGCAGCTCTTAGAGACAAGCTCTCAGAGAACGAAGCGGTTTCAACTGGTTTGTTATGCTTACAAGCCTCAGCCTTCGCTTCGGTTTATATCAACAAAGACGAAGAGGCCGACACGACACTCTGTTGATCACGTGTCTCGCCGCGTATTCGGCGCGCCTTTTGATGGCTCGCCGCTCGAAGAATTCTGTCGGGCACGCCTTTTTTGATGGCACGCCTTTTGAAAGATTGGGCACACCTTTTGAGGGTGCGACTTTTTATCGATCCGACATGACCCCATAAACTGTCCCGACATTGATTCCGGTCAGCTTCTACAACAACGGTCTGACACGACTACACAGTGTCTGCTACACCGGTCCGACATGACCCCGTAAACTGTCTTCTACACCGGTCCGACACGGGCCAGTGTCTGCTACAACGGTCCGACATGACCCCGTAAACTATCCTCTTACAACGGTCTGACACAACCATACAGTGTCTCCTACAACGGTCTGACACGACCATACAGTGTCTCCTATCCACTTTTATTTTATTTGTCAGATTATCTTCCTGTTTTGTTACTCTCTCCAAACTCAAGTTGGTTAGTTCCTAACCCCCTTGAGTTTGAGGGGGGCTGTTGAATATATAATAGTACTATATATCCCACTACACTGTAAAGCACAAAGCACACACCCACTCACCTTTCCGCTTAGCTTTCGGTCGGTTGTTTAATGTAATTTAATATAAATGCTTTCGGTGCTTCTCTCTATAAAGAGAGCCTATTAGGTTCATTGTAATATACACTCAATAAATCAATAATACATACAATTTATTTTCTTTCTCTATTTTTCTATACATTAATTATTTCTACATTTGCCCTAAATTTTTTATTTTATTTATAGAAATAACAGTATCCACCAAGTGGCATACAAGTCCAAACTCACAGACTAAACCCCAAAAACTTTTGGAACCCCTAGTCAATGTTGGATACATTATTTATTTTGATCTTATAACAATTTACACATACACATTCACCAAAAACCAAATAAGTCCAAACCTACCCACCTCACATCAAAAGAGCCTAACTTGGCTTACTTGAGTGGGACACCTAGTTGATGTCAATTTATCAATTCTTATGTTTTTCATTGGATCTTTTAGAAATTTCCACAAATACATCTATTAAAGGCCAAACAAATCCAAACTCAACATCAAAATGGCCTAGCTTTTGGAGAGATGATACTAACTTTGTAAGGTGAACTCCTGGTCAATGTGGGATTAATCCTTTTTATTCTTAAAATTACACACAACCACCAAGGACGTCTGAATTCACACACCGCACACGAAAAGGGCCTAACTTTTGGAGGAGTGATGGAAACATATACGGTTCACTTCAGTGGAACACCTAATAAATGTGTGTTAATTTCTATAAGATTAAAAAAAATATGATGTATCCCACATTGACTAAGTGTTTCGCTCATGTTGGCTTTCCCTTTTGTATGCAATGTGTCTTTGGAATTATTTGGCTATTGGTGAATGTGTGTAAATCTAAAAGATAACTGAAGTGAGCCTTATAAATCTCACTCCTCCAAAACTAGGACTTCCACTCAAGTGAGCCTTGTAATTGGCACCTATTCAAGAGTACTTCCGCTCAATCATGCCATTAAGTCTTCATCACTCATCAAAAGAAGTTAATGTGCATGTCATAATCAAGATCTAGAGAAAAAAGATAATGGAGATGATAATATAGTTTTTGTTTTAAGTATTTTATTGTATAAATAATTTGAGAATATAAACTATCCGACTTGTGATAGAGATTACAAGATTTCATAACACTTTGTTGTTTATGATGATAGTTCAGAAGTTCATAATGTATATTTCAACAAGGTGTATTCCATGAATCCACGACTCGTATCATTTGCAACCTTATTTAAATTTTTTTACATTGTGATTTTGATCTTAGTCATATCATGCAAACAAGGCACTAAACCATGTTTGCCTTTCCACTTACAATAGCTAATCTCCATCTCAGTAAAGTTATGCCTCATATCTTCATTTTACATAAAATTGTGTACAGATATCTAGCAATCCATATGGTTTCATCATTTCACAAAATTTTGAATTCATAAATATGTCAATTGGGTAAATTACAAATATAATCCGTGAGATTTGCTTAAAATACAATTTGCCGCCTATGGTTTTGAAAATTACATCTCATCCCTTTAAGTTTCTAATTTCATAACAAATAGCCCTTTTTATTAATAAATCAAGTAAATTAACAATTTTTAATAATCCCATAAATTTATTTTAATGAATAAATCAGGTAATTTTATCATTGTATAAGAAAGCAGTTATGAACTTCATTTTTTCAGTTAATTATGTTAGATAAAAAAATTTGACAAAATGGCATTTGTAATTTTTCAAACTATAAGGGGCAATTCATATTTTAAGTAAACCTCAGGGGGTGTATTTATTATTTACCTTTCTATTTTTAATTTGACACAAATGGAAACTCTTACCATAGGGATCAAAAAACTATTTGAGTTATTTATCATGCGACTGATGCAAGGACAAACATTTCATATTAATATAGAGATTGAAGTGTGGAGTATACTTGCTCTCGTTCTTCTTGTACCAATGCCAATGTCTGTAACATTTGGAGCCTCACTAGAGCTTGAACTGTGAAGAGTACTTGCTCTGGTTCTTCTCGTACCAATGTCAACATTTGTAACATTCTGAGCGTCACCACTATCTTCAACTTGATTTGGAGTCTCATCACTATCTTCAACTTGATTCACCCTTATAATGTAAACCTGAAAAATGAAGTGAGGTGAGCAAAAAGCATTATACATAGCTAAATATCTCAATATAAGAGGTTTTTGCCATGGAGATGGCATTCCTTCACTACTTGGTGAACCACAATTAAATTTTGATGAAACGATAGATAAGCGGCTATATCTTAAGGTGGAAAAAATTTCAAGTGTTAAACCATAACACCAGAAGAATAAAAAGGGGAGTATATAATCCCAATTATTTGTAGTTTTTGATAAACACTTGAAATGTGAAAAATTCATGAAAACAAAGCAATCTATGCACACTAGAAAAAATAAAAATAAATAAACCATAGTCACACAAGAAGTTATAACATGCTTCAACACATCATTCACATCCAAGCATGACCAATTCTTACAGCAAACCATGTAGTTGATTCAAAGGAAAATAATTCATATACATTGATAATTTGTTATAAGATTTATCACAAAGCAAGTAAAACTATACCACAAAATGTTTCAAGCTGGTCTAAAATGGTGTATCCTTTATGAAAAATAACAAACTAATTCCCTGTAGTTAGTTACAACATACTTGCAACTCATGGTAAGATAATTTTGATTATATATTTATGATGACATATGGTTTAGAACTATGTTGTGTGTCTTCCAAAATGATGGCAAGATTCAATGAGAGATCACAAATGAACTAGGAAATGCCTTGCAGCTTTCAGATTGGAGATGTGAATTGTGCAATATCACTACAAGATTTTAATTCACAAGTAAAAATGCCTCAAGAGCACATAAATATGTATCAATCAAGCATTAGGATTTGAAGATCACCTTAAATTTTGTAGGTTGGATTAATTGGAAAACCAAAGCATCCCCGTCAACTAATTCATGATCAATAGCAAAACCTCTCCACCCAGCACTAAGTCCTGTTTTCTCAGCAAGGTACTTTGTTGAGCTTTCATTATCATCCTCATCCAACAAAGTGATGAATTCATCATGGTTTGGAAGGTGGTCATTGCAGAAATAGGCAGGAAGTCCCTAAAGAAATATTGGTATAGAAGAATCACAACCATGATAAACAGTTACAAACTTATAGTTGAAAGGTGAACACACCATCTTCAGCAACAAGAAAGTATGTCTGACTCATCAAAAGCTGAAATGTCTCTTCATTTTTTTATTTTTTAAGTGTTTTTTTAGAAAATTTGCTATAAATGATCACACAGAGTGAAGAACTTACCAGCCAAAACCCTCCAGTCACATGCGATTGGAGCATTGGCTTTACAAAGCTTGGAATATCGGGGTCTAAACCCGACTGCAGTATTTCTGCTCTCTCTATAGCATACACCCTGTCTTCATGTGAGGCATATACTCGGTTTGACAAATCCCTCGGCTTATAATTATAAGTCCTATAATAACTAAACATCACAAAGCATAAATCATAAGCAACTAATCTAATAAATAACTACTATTGCAGTAACAATTTTTACTGAATAAACTGAGTTATATTATATATCTACCTTCGCCTCCGCAAAGGTTCAATAGGCTCCTGTCAAGAATCAAGAGATTCATAATTTAGCAAAATTTGGTGAAGAAAAAAAAGCTATTCAATCATGGCATTAACAAAATATGAACTTAAGTTGGACCCTTTCTTCAATGAATATTACGATTTCAAAAACAAAATAATTGGATAATTATTTGAAATGGGTTCAAATCATACAGCAAAAAAAAGTGGTAAGCATTGTATTGTTCTGAAGTCAACAATTAGAAACCTTGGGGGGGGGGTGGTTGGGGGTGGGGTGTTGAATAATTGGATAATTATTTGAAATGGGTTCAAATCATACAGCAAAAAAAAGTGTTAAGCATTGCATTGTTCTGAAGTCAACAATTAGAAACCTTGGGGGGGGCACAAGAACTTACATGACAATTACTACAATCAAGAGAGTACATTATTAGACACTCCCATTTTTGTAGACACAGATCACAAATTATACCAAACAATTCTGCAATATCTCAAAATTTTACTTGAAAGTTTTGTATTTAATTTATTGAAAAAAAAATATTTGAAAATTGAATAAATAAGTTAGGAGAGAAGAGAAAAGATTCAATGTGTTTGGTTTCAATTTTCTGTGTTTTTCTATTTTTAGTGAATATTTTTAAAAATTTTAAGCAATTTTTTTTTTTACTTTTTTATATGCACCTTACTTAAATGTATCTAAAAAGTAAAATATTTGTAAAAAAATATTTTAAAAAATCAATAAATACACAAGAATACAAAAATGTACTAAATTCTCTTTTCTTTTCTTTTTTTTGTATTTTTGGTATTTAGTGAATTTTTTTTCACAAATATTATAATTTTTGAGTGTATTTATGTTAGGTGTATCTAAAAATTTTAAAAAATGAATATTAAAACAATTCAATGAAAAAAAAAAAAAAAAAGAGAAAATCAAAATTTTCAATTTTTTAAAAAGTGAATCCTAAATCCTGAAGCCAAACAAGCTAATTGTGATTTCTCTCCTCTTGTTTGAATAACTAGGAGACAATTGTTGGAATAACTAGGAGACAATTACAGAGATTAGAGAATGACTTGTTTGGTTAAACCACAAAAGAAAGAAAATAAAATTTTCATGTTAGGGCATATCTCCAATCATTGACTCAAATCTCTATCAAACTTAAATTTGGGTAAAAATCACTCAAAATACCCTCCACTGCTTGACTCAAACTTAAAGATTTTTGTATAGTACATACCATGTATGGTTACATGCCAAATGGATGGCTAGGATTGCATCACATCATTTTATTTTTTTACAGTTATGAGTCAACACCAGATTTGTTCATACCTAAAACCAGTTTGATCATAACTTAGTTATGAGCCACCACCAGATTTGTTTATAACTGAAACTAGTTTGATCATAACTTAGTTATAAGCCACCACCACTTCTCCTCATATACTTGTTTACCATTCTCCTTGTAACTTTTATGATCAACAATACATATTTCATAATCATTAACCACATATCTCATAACCATTTGTCATAGCTCAATACCACATATCTCATGACTCACACCACACAATTTTGAGCATAACTAACACCACATATCTCATAACAAATAACACTTTGGCTCATAACAAATACCACATATCTCATAACGAACATCACATAGCTCAGAAACACACAACTTTGAGCATAATCAACACCATATATGATATACCTCATAACCACTACCAAATATCTCATAACCAACCTCACATATTTCTTAACCACTATCACATATCTCATACCCATATATCTCATAACTAACACCATATATCTCATAATCAATACCACTTTGACTCATAAACAAATGTATGGTACATTTAAATGTCCCATAACCAACTTAATACCAAATTGAGTTTTACTCAAATTTTTACCCAAATCAAGAGTGACTCAAATGTTCACTCAACAATTTTCAAGTCTATTTTATGGGTCTCAAATTTACCAAAATGTCATTAGCGAATCCTTTTGGCTTTTTTAGGATGTTCCCAAACCAAGCCTTGTGCTTAAATATGAGTATATCCATTTAAATGGTTCATATAAAATAAATCATTTACTCAAATTTTGAGCAAGGGCCGGAGATATCTTGAATTAACAAAATGAAATTTTATAGGTCTTTAGTTTATATATATATATATATATATAAAGGGACAATTTTGATATTATGAAAAATAGTAATTTATTGATTTCTTTTCTCTCCTAAAGTCACAAAAATAAATAAATAAATGGAGAGATTCAAAATGAGAATTTTAAGATAAATGTGTTTCTCCCCATTTCTTTCCCTTCTACTAATTCAAAGAGATGATATGAACCAAGAGAAATACATTTCTTTTATTTTCTTCCCAAATCAACCAATCCAAACAGGCTGTACCAGAAATCCAAATTTCAAAAAAAAAAAAAGAGAGAGAGTAAGCAGAATCTGTGCCGAAGTTTGACAGGGATAGAGAGAGAGAGGGAGCTCACTTCCCTGTAACTGGGTGGAGGCTTGTCTGCAACACGACGGGACCTCCTCACAGCAGAGAGGTCCACCGGCTGGCGAGGCATCTGCGGCTTCACCCGCTTCATCTGTTGAGCAAAAACAACACAAACAAAATACATACCTATATATAGATACATATAATCGATAGAGAGAGAGGGGGGGGGGGGGGTTAGAATAGAACAGACTGGAGAGGGCTTAGGGCTAGCGCTGGTTTTGAGCGATTGAGCAAGTTTATTGAGATTGAGTTCTTCCATTCTTTTCTTGTTCTCCTCCAGCCTCTTCCGACGGCTTTCCTCATATGCTACCTTCGACACCACCATTTTCCTTCCAATCTCTCTTACTCTCACTCTCTATGTAGGATTTACAGAGAAGAAGGAGAAGAAAAATGCAGAGAAGACCGTTAAACCCTCTTTCAGAATCTCTGAGAGTCACTGGGAGGTGGTGGAGAAAATGAGCGCCACTTCAGAGGGTTTGAACTTTTGAATTCAAAAAAAGTGTTTGTCTTTTTCTAGGCAATTGTCTGGAGGTGATGATTAGGCAGTGTTTGGTCTACAGTAATAGAGTTTAAATAAAATTAGGGGTAATTATAAAATGGGTAAATAACTGTTTGATCCCTGTTTACTCAAAAAAAAAAAAAAAAAAAAAAAAAAAAAAACAAAACGCAAACACAAACACAAACACAAACACCGACCTCTTTGTAGCTTCATTTATAACATTTAAATTTTACTTCTTGTAGTTTTATTTGTAACATTTAAATTCTCTAGATTTTATAACATGTTGTAATTTCAGACGGATATAATAGAAGTACACAAAACGATGTCGTTTTGTGCAGTGCTTGATCCAAAAAAAAAAGAAAGAGGGGAAGGACAGAGAAAGAAAGAGAGAGAGAAAATGAGTGAAAGTTATAGAGAGATTGCAACTAGAGAGAGAGAGAGGGAGAAACATATATATAACTATATGCAGTGGCGGAGTCAGAAAATTAAATTAGAGGGGGCACTTATTAATTACAATAATTTTTATAAAAATATTTCACGCAAGTTTTTATGATTGATTTCAAGAAATATCAAAAAAAAAAAATTTAGTGTGTTTAGTTTCAGTTTTCTGAATTCAATTTTTTGAAAATTGAGCTTTTTTATTTTTCGTATTTTTTTATTTTTAGTGAATATTTTTTTGAATTTTAATTAATTTTTATACTTTTTTAGATGCACATTACTTAGATGTATCTAAATAGTAAAATATTTGTAAAAAAATATTTTAAAAAATTAATAAGTACACAAAAATACAAAAAAAATATACTGAATTTTCTTTTCTTTTTTTGTATTTTTTGGTATTTAATGTATTTTTTAAATATTTTTTTTGTAAATATTATACTTTTTAAGTGTATTTATGTTAGGTGTGTCTAAAAATTTTTAAAAAATTACTTAAAACATTAAAAAAAATTCATTCAAAACATTAAAATACAAAAAGTAAAAAAGTCAATTTTCTAAAAACTGGAAACAAACAAGCTGAATGTTATTTGTAACTAGTGTATCATGGACAATACAAAAAAAAATATGGATATAAGCCTTAAAATAAATTATATAATGATAAATTATTTTTTGATACAAAATTTGATTAAAAATTTAATATAATGGTAATACCACGTCAGTAGTAGAATGTGATATCACTCATTAATTGTAAATAAACACATAAAAAGTGAACCTCACATGTCAAATATAACTAACAATCCAATAAATTTAATATCTTTATAGTGAGATTACTTATACTTGCATATCACTAATAATGACATCGCCGTTACATTCAAAAAAATTTATAGCTAATATGGTTTATTTATAATAGTCTTTTCATTTTCAATCAAAACAACCACTATTGTTTTTATAATTTTTAAAATGTCATTGACATTTCACTCTAATAATATTTTTATAATTTTTTATTTAAAATATTTTTTTATGTTTGCAAAAAAAAAAAAAAATTCCCAAAATCCGGGGGAGCACGTGACCCCCCTAGTCACATGCTCTCTCCGCCACTGACTATATGTATATACATGTTCATACAACTATATGTATATATACAACTAGTATAGAGTTAAAATAATATGAAATGAGAGTATGTATATACTATATATATATATATATAGAATGATTAGATATCAGAAAACACACATACACACACAAATCCAAATCCAAGAACACCAAATAACTTCTCCACCCAAAGAGTTCTTGATTATTAGATATAGAAGAAAATGAAATCATAGACTTCTTCTTTTTGTATATATATATATCTATATATACATGTTCATATATATGTTTCTCCTTTTATGTCTGGTTGCAATCTCTCTTTAACTCTTTTTCTCTCTCTCTCTCTCTCTCTTTCTTTCTCTCTCTCCTTTCCCTCTTTTCTTTTCTTTTTTTTTTTTTTGGATCAAGCCTTGCACAAAACGACTCCATTTTGTGCATTTTGTTATGTCCGTTAGAAATTACAACATGCTATAAAATTTAGAAGATTTAAGTGTTACAAATGAAATTATAGAGGACTCCTTGTTTTTTTGGGTAAACTGGGGGTCAAACTATTATTTACCCTTATTAAAAAAAAATTCCAGAATTTGAGTATTGTGACAAAATAAACCTAAATTTTTAATTTTGTCAATTCAAATTCAAATTCAAATTTTTTTGATTTGTTTTCAATCTAAATCATTCGTCTATTTTTGTTAAGTAAAACCAATAAAAAAAGAATATTTTAATCATTAAACTCAATGTATATATACATAAAATGTCTAAAATAATCTTTTTCATAAGTTTAATGACTAAAATATTTATTTTTTCATTAATGTTACTTAACAAAGATGGACAAATGATTTTGATTGACACCATCTTTAGCCAAGTGAAAGCCACCAACAATTATCGACACCTACTTCCAACCACCATCCATGACTATCAACCACCATCTTCAACTATTACCCCACCCTTTTTACTTATTTTCAAAATATGTTTGGTACACATTTATTTTAAATATGAAACACGTTTTTTATTTTTACTTTTCCAGAAAATAAACATAAATATATTTAATATTTTTTATAAACAAAAAAAATGTATACCATACCTAAGAAACGGTTCAAATTTTTATTTTTTAATAACTTAACAAATAATTGCAACAAATAATTTTACAACTTATGCACCAAATATATATATTAAACCAGTAATCTAAAAAACGACATAATTTAAAAAGTTATTAAGAGCAATCAACAGAGCTAACCCGTCTGCTTAGTTTTCCTAAGGCCACGTTTGTTTGGCGGGTTAGTTTGGATGGGATTGTTACTGACAGAATAGTTAGTGAAAAGATTGTTAGGGATTGTTAGTGAGAGGATTAAACAAAAGTGTGTTTGTTTTGATGATAGTGTGAGAGATGGTTGGTGAAGGGATTGTTAAATTATTTTTATATAAAATAAATAAATAAATTATTCCAATATTAAAAAAATCTAAAATAAATATTAAAACAAATAGGTGCATTTGGTAAAAATAAATAAATAAATAAAACTGGCCTAATTTGCTCACTATTTTCCTAATCCCACCCTCTACCCAGCCAAGCTAATCCCTTTACTAAAGGGGATACTAACCCTTTTGGACTATCAATTCGGCCTCCCATTTCAGTACCAAACAATCCAAGCTGACTACTAAAGCCAGTAAACAAACATGACCTAAGGGTCTTATTTTTCGTATATTTATTAAGACTTTCTCTCCTACTTTGATAGTTTCTTTATATTAAGGGTAAATTACAATGACACCCCCAAGGTTTCATGCTAATACATTAGTACTTGTGTGGTTTTAGAAATTGCATCTCTTTCCTTAGGATTTATAGTCGCATTACACAGACTCCCCTGTGTAGATGTCATGCCTTTTTGAATATGTGGACGCCATGCCTTTATAGGTATTAGGTACGTTTCGACCCAAATGTTGTGCTAACTTGCTTTAACAAATAAAGAGTCGCTACTTAATTTTTATGAGGAATTAAGAAACCTTATCAATGAAAACTAAGCTTATGACCTAATTTGTCATAACGAGAAAATTCTAAGTTTGGGAGCTTAGGTATAAAAGGGGAAGGTCATTCAATGATAGCACTCATTTTTGTCTAATCCGAAGATTGGCCTCTACTAACTTCTTATTTTATAATTTTAGTAGTTAATTATTCACAAATTTCATTTTTAGACCTAAAAACCTTTACTAACCCTAAAAACTAAATGACTTGAAAAATGAATATCACCTAACTTAGATTCTATGAATAAAATTATTAGATATTATATATTTTTATGATGTTTATTTAAATGTTTTAATTTATCTTAAAATGCTTTTGAATACATGATTAATAGACTTAAGTATCTCATTTCATTTCTCATATTAATCATGTGTCTGAAGTTAAAAATGTTCACTAATTGGATAATTTGAAATTTTTTTTGTTCTAATTGATTTTGGTTGAGCCTGTGCAAGATGATTCAATCATTAAAATTAATCTATGTCATTAATATAATTTTATTGGTTTTAAGATTGAATTTGAGCTTCAACAGATGAGAAATGAAGCATGTAACAACAAACAGAAGAGCAGAACCAGTAGCCAAGCCCTGAAGGCGCCAAACGACTGGCAATGGTATTTTTTCCAAGCTTCACTTTTGTTCAAGTCTATTTTGCTCTGGACATTAGATGATAGTATGCTTGACGACCACGGGTGATAACCTTGACGGCCGGGACTTCACAGGACATCCAAGTGGATGTCTGAACGAATATCCAGGCGGACGACCCACAAACACAAAACTTCACTTGGGACATCCGGGTAGACGTCCACTGAGCAGAGAAGTTCAATATATCATAAAGATGCTGAGAGCAGAAAAGTAGTCATTATGTATTATACACCCATCATTCAACGGGAAAAATACACATGGGCAATAGAGATTCTCTGAACAATGAATTGTACATCATCCTTAGCCATCACCATCCCATCTCTTCAACAGGAAGAAGAGAATGGGTATTGTCCGAAGAACTGAAGAACAGAGCACTCAACTCTGTATTATATACAGAGCTCTAAACAAGCAGGAAATACACACTAATACAGAACAACTGAGACAAAGTGCTATACACATTTTTCATCCTTCATCACTCACATTTTCCTCTATACTCTGAAGCATTCTTTATCTGATTTTCATCTCTACTTCAGAAATTACTGTGAGCTATAGCTTTAAGCATATACACCTGTGAGAGGTCCTTTTACTAATATAACTCAGAACTTCAATCTTTGTAATATTTCTTGAGAGAGTTCCATTACAGCTTTCTTTGAAAGCAAAAACCCCATTTCAATTGTAGAGTATAACACACAGTGCTCTTGAAACATTAAGAGTGATTAAGAATCATCTAAGGATTTCAAGGTTTTGAAGGCCTGTAAAGCCTATGTAAAATCTGTGGAGAATTGCTTCATCTGTGAAGAGGTTGCTAGCACCCTTGTGAAGCTAGAGATATAGTGAAAAATCTCAAGTGAAGCTTGATGAGTGAATGTAGGCTTGGTTAAAGTTGAACCATTATAAATTTGTTTGTCTCCTCTTCCCTTATCTCTCTACATTTCATTTACTACTGCAGTTGATACTGTTATCTGTTGATTGAAGTTCATCTCTAGTCCTTCACCTTTCAAACTATCTGATTGTTTTTTTTTTTTTTTTTTTTTTTTGTGTGTGTTAATCATCCTGCCTTCATTTATCAAATATACTCACTGTTATAATCTACCTCCTCTAACTATCTAATATACTTACTATATTTGTTGTTCTTGTTGATTAATTTTTATTAGGCATTTATTAGCATTTTGTTTATAGAAACCTAATTCACCCCTCTTTTAGGTTGCTTTTTAGGTAACAAAAATCATATCCTTTCCAAAAATAGCGATTTTTACTACCAAAAACAAACTTTTCAAGGATATGATTATATACATAAACTAAGTCAAGCAATAATTATGAAAACAAATCAAAACAACCAATTTTGCATAGAAAAACATGTACACTTGGATTATTCAAAAGGACAATGCAAAAAAACACAAGCAGAACAAAGAGACTTACCCAGTGCCTACTTTCAGCGTGTTACATTCAATACTAAATTAAACATGACCTAATATACAACTATACATGTAATATATGATCTTAAGTCCAGTTCAAGGCTACTAAATGATGGTTATGCACAAAACAACATTTAACAAATAAAAAGAGAAAATATACAGAATATTTACATGATTCAAACCAGACTTAATGCATGAATATTATCTGATTACATGGTCCTAAACATGATGTACTAAGAAAAATAAATAAAACATTTGACAAGAGATGAGAAAGTTAATAAAAAAAAACAAAGAGACTACTTGAAGAGATGATGAACTAAGACCCTACTGAAAATAGATAGAAAATAGGTACTAAAATTAACAAAGAAAAAGGATTTACTCACTAGTTTTCAAGAATTGAAGAGCACGCTATAACATGCCTGGGGGGTACCCGCGCGCATTAAACAGTTCGGACCCTCGATTTATTTGATCTAGTCTCATGAGTGCAATGTGAAACGTAGATGAGAGTCTAGATTTGACAACTTTATAGAAAATCCATTTTTATTGCAAAAAAATTTGCCAGAAATAAACTGTGTTATCATATCTTAGAGTCGCCGCCTGATGTTTTGAAAAAATTAGGAAACTCGTGACTCGTGCCAAGGCCATTGTTCGTCGTAACCAAGAATGCTTGGCTTAGAATTTTAGGTATGAGAGGGGAAGGTCATTGATTGAGCATCTCCACTCACCCGATCAAAAAATTGGCTTTTACTAAATTCTGATATGGTTTTTATTAACTTTATAAGTTTATATTTTGATTATTAATAATAAATCCTAAATTTACTATGTGAAGCAAACAAATATAGACTGTGTCATCCATTTTGGAACAGCTTGATTTCATTATCTTGAAAATGTTTTGAATAGTGTAATCATGAAAATCAATTTTATTCCAAATTAAATAACACAACCTTTACCCACTGGCATGCATAGAGTTATATCAAATAAGTAATTAGTCACATGGTAGGATGCTCGACATAGTAGAAAAACACACACAAGCAGGATGCTAAATCATAAAAACTTACATATTTACTAACCCGTAAATATGTGCAAAACAAAGTTAGTAAACAAATGCATGATCCTATATACAAGATCCTAATGCAATTCACTCATGAAATGCAACTAAAGATCTGGTTTCTAATATATAATATGTGAATCATCTCAAGACATGAGGTAATACACAAAATCACATAATAAACGATTAAACCCACAAATGTAAATTTAGCCGGATCTTAAGGTATAAAACATGAATGCAAAGCATGGATATAATGACAAGCATGAGATATTACATATTTATAGAATATCGAAAGCAAATGAAAGAACGGGATAGAAAGAAGTGGGGATGGGGAATTATTATATCGTTTTGAAATATTACAAATCCGAATAAAGGGGGAGAGGAAAAATATTACAACAAGATTAAATCCTCACAACTCTCTCTAAAACTAAAATAAATAAACAAAAATAAAAGTTGTAGGGGACCTCGGAGACCGTTGGAGATTGTTCTGCTCATCATTAGAGGCTGCTGGGTTCAGTCTAGGAAGAAATTGGCTGGCTGGCCAAAAAGGTGGCCGGCCGGCTAGCCAATTAGGCCAAGCCGAAAACTCTATTTTGTTCAAACACCCAAAAAACAAATGAAAAATATGCAAGTGGCTCAATTAACCACTTCCAGTTAGCTTACAATAGGTTTATAATATGAAATCAAAGTAAGAAAAGCAATAAAAGAAAGAAAAAGTGAGAAAGTAAAAGAAAATGGAAAGTGTGCAAACTTTACCTTCCAAGGAAGGATTTGATTTCTAAACTTCCTTTTGATTACCCTCAAGTTTAGGAAGTGTATTCTCAATTCTCAGTTTGAAAATTCGAAATTCTACTTGGAATGGTGTTTTGGGGCTATTTAACAGTGTTTTTGGGGGAAGAGTTACAACTCTCTTTCTCTCAACTTCAACAACACTTACTTTCTTTTGATCAAGGCTCAAGAATATGGCTATAACAGAATTTATGAGCTTGGTTTGACATATTGAAAGATGAAATACCAGTGTGTATGGAAGTTTTGGCTCAATATTGATAACTTCTCTATTTTTCTCTCTAACTCTCCATTCACTCTCTCAATTAAATTCCATTCTTCTTCCTCTCTATCTCTATAAGCAATTAGGGAAGGCTACTAAGTCAGGGAGGTGGGAGACAAGGTAAAAGACATGGATGATGGTATGACAAGGGTGGTTGAAAATGGAGGCCACCTTTTAAGAAGATGACAGATCCCTTTTGACAATGGGGTTAATGGAGGATAATTGAGGGGGTAGATGTGTATCTCGTGCATGAATCTGTCAAGAAATAGCTGGAATGGGCATGACCCACACGCCTTCAACAAGAATTCTGTCAAAACTGCCCTGCTCTTGGGCAAATTAGCCGGCTGGCCAATTTATTGGCTGGCCAGCCAAAAACCTTGGCATGGCCGGCCAAAAACCTTGGCATGGCCGGCCAAAAAGTTGGTCGTGGCTGACTATTTTGCTCGAAACAGAATTTTTCAACAAGATATTCTCATCCTTTCCTCCTATTTTCACATTGTTCTTTGCTCAATTTCCTGAGAAAATGTTTTATTTTGGAGTTTAAAAGTGAGCCTTAGAACACTACGAAAATATTTGGAACAAAGCGCAGAAATAAAGTTTTGAAAGAGAGTTTTGAACGGGATTTGAACATTTGGCCGAAACAAGCTTAGGTTTGGAAATGAAGCATAAATTCCATCTTTCTTACTAAGAATGTTGTGAGAAACACATTTTTGTTTTCATCATCGGGTAATAAAAATAAAGCACCCAAGTCTTAGGGCCGGTCAAAATGGGGTGTCTACACACGCGAAGAACAAAGCAAGAAAACTATGTTTCCTTACTTGTAGGCCTCCCCCAAGCTTAGGTTTCTAAATTTACTCCAAGTCTCCAAGTCCTTAGAGTATTTTGATTGCTTTTTAGTTGCTGCTAGAGTGGGCATTTTGGAAATAAAGGGTCAGTAGGGAGGTTTCTCTTTCATAAATTCTCAAATGCTCTCAAAGGTTTACAATTTTCTAACCCTTTGCAAAAGAGAGGGAAGGTGTGCTTTTATAAGTACTCCTAGCATGGAGAGAAAGCTAGAAGAGACTACTAGAGTTGAGCATCATTTCCCCCTAACACCTCCCTCCAATGCCAGATTTTCATTCTTGTTTGTCGGGGGAAGTGCGGTCGTACATACGAGGTGTGGCCGCACGTGCGGCCAAGGGTCTAGGTCTCAACTTTGCAGGTTAAGTACGAATTTGCGTGGCTGGGTGCGGCTTTGCATGACTTTTACTTACTTATGGCCCAAGTAAGCTCAAATTATTTTTAGATCAATATTTTTGATAAAACTGATCAATAATTTTGGAAAATATCATCAATCTAAGTGCAATTGGGATTTCCTTATCTCTCGGGGTCAAGAAATTGGTTTTTTGGCTGAAAAACGGGTTCAAGGATATTTTTGTCATTTTTGCAAAAAGTCATTTTTTGGCTGAAATAGGGTGTGCCAGCAACTTTTAAGCAATTTCCAACATCCCAATGGTGGAGATATTACCATTTCATCATTGGGGATGCCTATAAGCGCTTGAAGTCTTAGGGTCAATCAAAATGAGGTGCCTACAGGGTATCAGACGTGTTTTCACACTATGTTGTACGAACTCATTATCCCACATCGAAAAAGTCGTTACTTAATTTTTATGTGAAACTAAGGAACCTTAACTTTGAAAACTAAGTACAGGCACTAATCCGTCACAACCAAACTCTTAATTTGGGAATTTTGGTTCAAGGGGTGAAGATCATTAATTGATGCACCTCGTCTCACCCAATCAAGTGATTGGCCTCTACTAACCTTTTTTGTTATGAGATTACATGATAAAATAATTCTATGAACTTGATTATTAACCTTAATCCTTCACTAACCTAACAACTAGGTGATGTAATAAATAAATATCACTTAACTTAGATTAAACAAATATAACTATATATCTTCCACAAAAACTATATGATTTTCCATCAAGAAGTCAATTTTTAATTTATAGTCTTAAACACAACCCAAACTAAGCAATATTCATAAAAACATATTCAAAAGACACAATTGATTACCAAAAACACCTAACTTGCATTATTTAGAGAACAATGCACCCAACAAGCAACATGTTATAAAGAATAAGGAAACTTACCCGGATTCCACGCAAAGTAACAAGATGCAAAATTTGAATTAAATAATACATATGATCCTAAACATGTAATTAAACATACAACAATGCAAAGCTAATCAGTTTAAGACTACTAACCATGATTTAATGCAAACAAAACAACTAGCACAAAACAAATCTAAACATGCTAATATTACATGGTGATTAAACCAGACTTAATGCATGCTTAGATGATGATTAAACCAACCTACATTATGATTTATGCTAAAACAACACCCTAATCATTATCAAACAATGAAAACATGATTAAAACATTATGAAATCAAAGAAAAATAGAAACTTAGTTGTTGGTTTGAAACAAACCGAAGAGCACAATAAAAAAGATGAGAAAACTAGCTTTCAAGCGTCTCTTAGGTTTTAGCAAGACTTTTGATCAACTTTGCATTAAACCTTAAATCTACTTTCAGTTGTAAAGCTATTGTTAGCGTTGGATAATTTTGGATTTGAGGGATGAGGTACAAGGTTTGCACTTCTATCTCACTTAAAAAACTCAAAAATTGCTCTAAGACTTGGTCCCTTCAAAGGGGGAGAGGGGAGGTGGTATTTATAGGCAAAGAGAAGCTTAGGGGCCAAGCACGGAGCTACTAGGGGTGCCCCATCGCTTTCTTCTTATGCCTCCCCGCCCAAATGCAACTATAGTCCAAAGCGAAATACAACTTTAGACTGTCAGGACATTGTACGGGCACACTAGGTTTGTGCGAGCACACAAGGCATGTACGGGGGCGCACATGCCCAGCTTAAGGACACATGCCAATGCATGCAAAGATGCAAGTTTCCATGCTTTTGGGCCTGCTTGTTGCCTAAGTAAGCCCGATTAACTCAATCGATATTTCTAAGTAAAATAGGTCAATGCTTTTAAAAATATTGCCTGGTTCAACCAGACCTTCCTCCATTTCTCTCTTCTAAGTGAGACCAAAGAGTTGGGTTTTTAAATAAAACTGAATTTAGGGGTAAAATTGTTATTTTTGTAAGATGATTTTGGCTTAAATAAGGTAATAGAGTAACTTATAACAATTTCAAATATATGTAGAGATGATTTTGCTTATGTTAGCTTTTGCATATTTGAAAATACCAAATTTGCCCTTACCGATGCTTAGTTTTATTTCAAGCATGGATATATTTGAATGCATGTTGGTAGGGGTGTAAATCTAGCCTGGCCCACCCGAGTCCTAGTTGGGCCTCGCGGGCTCCCGCCAAAATTCGGGTTAGGCCGGGCCGACCCACAAGCCAAAAAATTAAGCCCAGGCCCAGGGGTATTTGGGCCTTGGACGAGCCGGTGGGTGAGGCCTCGGGCTTGGGTCGGGTTTGGGCGGGTCTAACTATTTTTTTTGTTTTTTTAATTTGTTCTACCAAAATTTTATTATTTTTTACTAAAAAACATACTGGGCCTTAGGTGGGCTGGGCCTTGAGTGAGTTTTAAGCGGGCCGATGGGCCGGACTTCAAAATGATGGCCCAAGCCTAGGCCCAAGGGCTCGGGCCCGGGCCCAAACGGGTTTGAACGAGTTGGACCTCTTCTCGAGTCGCGGGCAAATTTTGAATTGTCCATGAACCACGAGCCATTTTTACACTCTACATGTTGCCCACTTGGCTTTGATAAAATTGTCTTAAAATGCAAGTACAGGACATTGCTTTTTTGCACTGGCTTTGATGAATTTAGTGCCCTATTTCCTTTGACTTTAGGGTTGGTTTGGGATGTTTTAAAAAGTGCACTTTTTGACTTATTGACTTATATGTGTTGGGTTTGGGTTGGGTTTGATGTGATATGTTAGAGAGGTGATGTGATTTAAATAAGATGATGTGACTTAAATAGGATAGTGACTTTTTGACTTTTTGTATTATTTAATAGATGCCAAACTTGGCTTAGTATACCCACCCTAGTTCACAATAGCATAATCAGGAATATCGTCCAGAAGCTCATTTAACAAATCATTATTAATGGCTTCATTGTAAAAAATTTAGTTTTCATAGCCTATCAAAAATTAACTTTTACATTGGATATTATTTTTATATATTCTCAATCACAACTATACAAAAAAATTTAAACATGTCAAATTATTTATAAAAATAGAATTTGGGACATTAATATTATTGTTTTAATAAATAAAAAAAACAAAGATCCATAATCTTTTACAATTGTAACTCCCAAACAAATTTACACTATGAAATCATTAATGGTAAACTAAACATCCCAAATGATTGATTGTTGAGCCAACTTGCAAATCTTCTAGAGGCCGACTATCAACAAGATTTTTGAAGATGGTAACAAGAAGAGTTGGCAGAAATGAAGAAAAATTGGGAGAGGAAGAGAGAACACTGCACTCTGGTTGTTGCAATCTTAATGGGCCAATTTTAATATTCACCCAACTCAATGAATAAAAAAAGAACATAATGTAGTATCCAAGAAAGAAGGGGTAAAAAACTAGCAAATTAGCAAAAATTGAAAGGGTTATTTGAGATGATATAAATAAATATATTTTTTAATTTTTTATGAAAAGATGAAAAATGTGATAAAGAGATTATATGACCCAAATAAGAAATGATATAACTCAAATAAAATAAAAGATGTGTTAAATAGAAGATGCCAAACAACCCCTAAATTGACATTGCAACAGTCATGAAATTGTTTCCCCAAATTATTTCAGAAACCTGCACCAAATCATCCCGTATTTGGCATTTGATAGTCTGAGTCAAATCACATCCAACTAAAACCAAATTTCATATCAATTTTGATGAAAACAAATTCATATTCATTCAAAATAGAAAGAAGTAGATACTATGTGTGCAAAAAATGATAGAATTATATGGAAGGTGATTGAATGATTTCATAGAGAGAGGACAGCTCACTGCGAAAATTGGAGGAGAACAATTCCGCACTGCTCTTTCAACCAAAATTCACTCAAGTTCACAAAATCATCATGCTTGATAATCTTAATTGAATATATGCGCGCACACACATATATATACTAGAATTAGTATCATATTGCGTGTGCACATAATGTAACTGCAACAATTACATAAATTTTTTATTTTGAACGGTAGATTTGACAACTTTACTAGAGTACTGTAGTACAAATCCTCTTCAGCAAAATAGTAAATCTTCATTTCATTTCAACAATCACTAATCTAATACAAACAAATCTAAAATTTGGATAGAAAAGGAAGTACAGCTCTAGAGATTTTTTCTTCCACTAACTACCATGTCAATTTGCTCAAGAATTACTACACTATTGCAGACAGACAGACGGATAAAAAAATTATAGTACTGTAGTACAACTTTTTAATACATTTTAGTTCAATGACACTATATTCCCACAATATTACTGTACTTACTCCACAGGGTATGGCCAGTTCAAAAAAACCTATGATCATGCACCATTGGTTTTTACCTTTCATTGCTCAAATTGCTGTGTAATACTTCCCATTAAGAATTCTCATCTTCTCAAAAAATTTCAAGTCATGTCTTCAACTTCAAGATAAGAGAAATTTATAGGCTTGCAAGCTCCAATGGCATCAACTTTCAACAAACTATGAAAATTTTCAGGCTGTGAACCTACAATTGATGCCCTTGAGAGGATGGTCATGCAGAATTGGATTTTGACTGCAGCTTGAGTACTTGTTGGCTTGATGGCCGGAAATTTCAGAGCCTACATAGATCAAACCGTTCATAGAGATACAGTAAATTCTTAATTTTCACTTTTTCTTCAAAAAAATAACAGATCCTAAAATCTTCAGCAATGCTAAGGACCATGAATTTAGACACACAAAAAGACCAAGAAAAATAGCATATGGTCCAAATTCATTCAAAGTGTAGCCCCAACCAGACAAGAGTTGAATCTTCTTGGTCTATTAATGTGTCTGAATTCTTGTTCCCTGGCAAAACTGTAAAATCACATACCTTCCAAAAATTCAGAGCCAAAACTGTCGCTGTAAGTTTTGGATTTATCTGCTACAAGCCCTTGGTTAGAATATAGTACAGCAAAACCATTTTTTTTAATATTCTTTTGAGGAATATCTAGCAGATGAGACTTCACACACTTCTTTGCCTTTTTCCGAGTCCTGATATTCTTATCTGCATCATGTTTTTCCAAGTTCCAAATTCAAGAAAAATAATGAGAATAGAAAAAAATAAATTTCGAGGGGATCTTTTACAAGAAAAGAACAAAGATAATGAAAAAAGAAAAAGAAAAAATTACCAGAGTATGTTCTTGTTGCATGAGTTACTAAATTCATGATGCAAAGAGCTGCATCTACTTCATCTAAACCATATACTCTTACTATGTTCACCTAGGGGGAGGGGAAAATAACAGGCAGACAATTAGAACAACTTCATGCAGTAAGCTAGCAGGAAATAATACCCGACTTTCCCTGCAAATGGAGAAAAGTGTAATGGCATTTCAACAAGGAAAATGCTAAACCAACAGAATTTACTAATGACACGATGTAACAATAGCATACTTGTAAAATATACTCAAAATGATGGGCATTGTGTTTTTAAATGAAGAGACCACAATCTGCCACATAATTTGGTATAATAACTCTGTATATTTTTCTGTTTGTATACCACTGCTCAATATATCATTGCCGGGATCCTTGCCAAGAAAAATATTCTAATTAAATGATCACCGACCCTTTTTGGCCACTATTTTTGTTTTTTGAAGAATGATGGTTTTCATTTTGATTCTGATTCTCTCCATTTCAGTTGATAAGGTTGCAACACATCATCAAAATCCAAAATCCAAAATCAATGGTTTATAATTATCATGTCATTTTAAGTTTGAAAATTTCCCTTAACAAATTTTTAATCTAAAATAAGGATCTGTTGAACTAGTTGTTTCACCGGCATTTTCATTTCTAAACTTTCTATGACAACTGCTACAAATTTTGTCTCCAACACAAACTATAGCTTTCAAGATTAACTCAAGTGGATATTACTTGAACACTACCATCCATCATAAGAACTTCAATTCAATGAAACTACAAACAATTACCTTTAATGTACATGGTTTGATCAAATGGAAGACCAAAAGATCACCTTTAAGTAGTCTATGAGCTAGGGAGAAAGCTCTCCATCCAGCGCTAAGTCCATGCCTTTCCACTAAATAATTTGCTTCATACTCTTTCCCACATTCATCCACCAAAATGACTGTGGTATCATGCATTGGCAAATGCAAATTGCAGAATTTTTTAGGAAGAATCTGCCGTGAAAGAAGTTAGCAGAGTACTCTGTCTCACACTCCAAATAACATCTATCTTTAGAGCAGAAAAAAGTAGAAATACAAAAAAAATAAATAAATAAATAAAATAAAAAATAATTCGGGCTTACCAGCCAAAATCCATGGGTAACATTTGAGGGAAGCATACACTTAACAAAGCTCGGGAATCCATCTGCTACATTTGCCAGAACCTCTTCAGCGCGCTCCATAACAGAAAACTTAGCTTCGTCATTATTATACAAGTCTTCAATCCTCGTCCTCTTCTTTCTACAGCTTTAAGTAGATCATAGAGGCAAAGCAATGTTGTTACAACTAACAAGATAATCCAAAATACTGGATTGCTTTTGCCTAAAAATTATAAATACAAGGACAAAAGAACTGAACAGCCATTCAAATAAAATGACTTACCTTGCATATTTTCTGCAACCATCAGAAATTACCTGCTCAACAATGCAAAACATTTTTCTGTTAGTCCATTAGTTCTTTGCTTGCACCCCCTAAATCATTTTAGTCATGCTTGAAAGTATGAATGATGTAGAGCCGTCCAATCACATTTTATAGATAACATGAAACAGCAGCATCCAACAGAAAAGTATAGTCTCTTCCACTTAATATGTAAAATATTCTGTGTTTGTCCTCTGACTCTATGGATCCTCTTCCCAGTAAGGTGCTTTATTGAGTTTTTTTCTTTTTTGTGTTTTTTGTTTGGAGGTGGCAATGTCCCTCTCCATTCAACAAGGCTTCTATCACCACTCAAATCAACTCATAATTCAAGATTGTCCCACATTTAAATGTAATCACCTTCCCAACTCCCTTCTCTCTCTCTCACTTTGTGCGTGTAGAGGCAAGCAGACACGTGCATATTGTTTGCACCTATGTATGCATTCATGTTGTTGTATTTCTATGTACTTAAGGAATATTCTTACACCAATCTCCCACAAAGATCATCTTTTTAAAGGATTAATTAACCAATGGTCAGATCAATAACCAAACCAGAACTTACCGGAGCGGCGTACTGCTCAACGCATGGCAATGGATTATATATCAGCTATGACAATTTATTAACCTATATAGCTATTCAATATCCATGGGGTACCCCTCAATAAACATGTAAGAGATGACAACATAACTGAATCGACCTTCGCCAAGATCTGATCGGATAGCTAAACTAGATTGAAACGAATCAAGAACGAACACAACAAGATTTATATGTACACATTATATATGCACAAAAATATCAAGGTTTCAACTTTTAGGGTTTCCATAAAATTGCACATCATATATGTACACATATAAACACAAAACAACCATGGGAATATAAAGCAAAAATGCAGAAATTAAAAGATTAAAAAACAAAAAACCCAAAAATGAAGGAAAAAAGGGGCATGTGCAAGCTTCTGTCTGCTTTGAGAAGAGGAATCAGTTAGAACAGAGAGCAAAGATATTGATTGAGAAAGGGAGTTTGATTAAAAACAAATCAATAATCTCAGATTAAAAACTACAATCCTAATTTTCCTCAATGGATCAGTAGATAAAAGAGAAGAACAATTCTCACTGGTTTGGCCTTAGATTGGAGACTCGGAGGGGTTGATGGGGCCGGTTTTTTCACGGTCTTGAGTGATGACCTCCTCTGCTTAATCTGCCACTGAAAAAAATAGCAGATTCTGAATGATCAGAACAAAGAGAGAGACATACCCATATATGTATGCATATGGAAAGAAAGAGAAACGATGGGAGATCAATCAACCGGGTTTGAAATACAGAGAAAATAGCGAGGACGAGCGATGAACTCTTCTTGATCATCTTCTTCTTCGTCGTCAACACAAAGTTGGGTCTCCTCTTGTTGCTTGAATTTCACCTTCACCTGCTCGGCTTCCATGGGTACCTGACTCTCTCACTCCTCTCTCTCTCTCTTCCAGTTTAAAACTTGCGGCGTATTTGTATGTGTATAGATACAATCATATACGCGTACAATCATACACGGCAAAAACACGAAAGAGTAGTAGTAGCCAAGCCAACATAGGCAGAGGACAAGCCAACCCAACCCGGGACATGTTATGACATGTTATGTTTTAGAGATCCAAAATTTGATGATTATTTCGTTTTTAGTTTATATTTACAAAAATTTAAAAAATTTGTTTGATAATTTTGTTATTTATAAATGATTGTCTCAGTTTATAAATTTGAGAAAAAAATATAAACTCAAAAAGTGAGTTTATATTGGGTTTTAAACAGAAATTTAAAAATTTGACTAATTTTTTTTTTAAATAATTTTTTTAAATTAATTTTTTCTTTCAATTATAATATGTATTATCCCATTGTCATAAATAATAAAAAATAAATATAAATATAAATATTTTAGGTCTGAACAAACATATATTTTTAGTTTATGTTTTTAAAAATTTTCAAACATTTTGTTCAAACCAAGCACATTTGTAATTTATGTTTTTTTAAAAATAAGCAAAAATCAATTTATAAAATTTTTGTAAACATAAACAAAAAACATAAACGTTACCAAACGCTACCTAAATGGTTTATCAAATATTTTATTAAATATTTTACATGGGTGTGGGATTCACATGGGACCCACATGATGTGAGTCCCACAACTATGTAAGAGCATCTCCAATGGTGTTTGCTAAAATAACATTGCCTTTGTTATAATTTGGCAATGAGTAGTATTATTTTGCCAAATTATAGCAATTGTGCTCTAATGGTCACATGTTATTTTGAAAAACCTTAATCAACTTTCCCTCTAAGTTTGTACATGTTGTTTGGATATAAGTTTTTTAATGATTTTTTTTTTTTTGGGTTTATTTTTTGTATTTTGTGACTTTTTTTTAATTGTTTCTAAAAAAAATTATATATTTACATTATTCCAGACTAGACAAATATAAAAAATGAATTTTTTTTTGAAAAATTGATACATTTATTGCTGTTGTTTGTTACTAATTTTAAACGTTTTTTTTTTTTTTTTCAGGCAAAAAGAGCACAACAGCTCTTTTGCCTTTCCAAGATAGATCACCACCGTCTATCTTAACCATTTCCAACGGTTGAGATGAATGATCCAAAATCATCTTGACTCTCCATTCTGTCTTCACTCACTCTCTCTCTCTCTCTCTATTTCCTCCTCCCCCTTCCTCTTAGTCTCCTTCTATCTCTCTTCGATCACGACGATGTCTACCCCTAATCGCCGAAGACCAACCTTTCCTCACTCTCCCTTTCACTCCCACTCTCACTCTATCCCTCTCACTCTCTTCGATCAGTGACGGTATGTACCCCCAATCACCGAAGACCAACCTTTCCTCTCTCTTCCTCTCACTCTATCCCTCTCCCTCTATCTTACTTTGTCTCCTTTCCCTTTTATTTCTCTCTCTCACTCTATCTCCATCTCCCTCTTACTTCTCTTTCTGCTCTCCAGCACCGCCAATCGCCGTCGTCTACCCCCATCTCTCTCTCTCTCTCTCTTTCTCTCTCTCTCTCTCTCTTTCTCTCTCTCCCACTCCTAGAATGGATTGGCGACATTGGAAAAGATCGAAAAGACGATCGTCAATTCTGAACCAAGAACCACCAGATCTGCTCCCACCGATGGCGATATGTTCACTGCTTCCTTCGACGCTGTGACTCACCACCAGATCTACTTTGAACTACCAAAACTAGGTATTTATTATTTTCAATTTTCTTTATATTCTGAGATTTGAAGTTATGAAATTGCTTGTTGAGCTCCAATGAAATTGTTGAAATTATTGAATTTTTTTTTTGGGGTGAATTTTGATAAAAAAATAAAATAAAATGGTGAAACAGTTGCTAGGTGTAAGGGAGGGAGGAAGGGAAACAGTTAGTTTTGGTTGAGTTGGCACAAATGGCAGCTGCCAAAATTTGTGTCAAATTTGGCACAAGTTTGGGCATTTCTCAAATTTGGCAACTACTATATTTAACCATTGGAGCATTATTTTTCAACACAGCTGTTATATTATAGCAATGGCAGCTCCAATGGCAAACCATTGGAGATGCTCTAAGACATTTGGTAGAACATTTGATAAAACATTTGGGGTTCTTAACATTTTTTAAATTTGAGCGTTGTTTTGTATTTATGTTATGTTTTTATTGATGTTTGGTTCAATTTGGCTTGATTTTACCAAAATTTGAAGTACATTAAAATCAAATAAAAAAAATTGAAATCAAAATTAAATGAAACTAAGAAAATGCAAATTGTGTTTGATTTTGGATTACAATTTTTATAAACCTTGTTATTATTCTCAACATAATTAAAATTTACTCAAATATTGAGTAATATGTCACCATTTTACATACAAAATTGTTTAGAACAATTTCAATTATTATATAGCGGACACTAACAATAACATGTTGGAGAAAAATGGTTGAATGAGAAATTGCCTCATAAATGTGTATATAACTCACGCATTTAAGGCTCATCAGTTTTACAAAATTGATTGGGCAGTTTTGCTAGCATTAGTTGCCAGCCTTGATGGCTAGAGGCTCCTCCCCTCTCCCCCATGGTGTATAAAAGGAGGCCCTATTCCTTGAAAAGAGATATAAAATTTTTTCTTGGCATCCATACACTGTCAGTCTACTTCTCCTATAATTTTCTTCCTGAGAAAGAGTGCTGCCGTTGTCCGTTCGCTAAGCTAATCAGAAGGTGCTTCTGTTGTAGCAGGTAAAAACCGTCGTATCCTGGGAAGTAGACGCCGGTGTACCTCCAGCACCCAACGGTGAGGCGGCGAATCTATTTTAAGGAGACTGTGGTATCACACAGGTTTCGGTTAGCTTCCTTTAACCATTTTATATTGTATCTGTATTTTATTCAACATGTTATATTTTCTGGAATAGAAGGTTTGTTTTGTTCATCCCCTAATTTTGCGATATGCAATGTGAAATTATGTAATATGAGTACTTTTTCCCAACAAGCTTAAAATAGATTCGACGTTTATCATAGAATTAGATTAATAGATTCATAGGTGTGTGTAATAATTTTGCATGTAATTGGTCATTGGTAGTGCTAGCGAGTTAATTGGTTTATTAGATGCATATACACAGGGTTAAGCTTTTGATTTTACCATTTTGTGTATGCTACTATTTGGTTTTCTCATTAGGAATGGCAACGGGGCGGGACGGGGCCGGGGATCACCCTCCCTGTCCCCGATCCCCGATGGCCGAACTTCCTCCCGTTCCCGTCCCCGTCCCCGTCCCCGACGGGGAACCCACTACCGCCCCCACTCTCGCCCCCTGACGGGGATCGGGTTTCCCCGACCCCGAAAATCCCCGGCCAAAAAAACAACATCAATATCTCAACAACATCAAGAACATCGAAAAAAAAAAAAAAAAAAAAAAATCTGTCTAACAATCATCAAAAAAAAAATAATCTGTCTAACAACATCAATCTGTTCAACACACCCACACAACAACAATCATCATCAACAACATATATATATACACAACAATCATCAAAAAAAAAAATTCAGATCTGAGGGAGGGCTCACGGACGGAGGGAGGGCTTCACGAATCACGATCTGACGAAGGGCTTCCCAGACGGAGGGCTTCTTCTTCACGATCTGACTAACGGGCTTCAAGATCTGACGGTGATGGACGGAGGGAGAGGGAGAGGGGGAGAAGGAGAGGAGAGGGAGGGAGAGAGATGAGACTGAGATTTGAGGGAGAGCGAGATGAGGGCCACGGTGAGAGAGAGAGACACACAGAGTAGAAGGGGGAGAAGAACGAGACAGAGAGAGTGAGAGTGAGAGAGAGTTGTTGACATAAGCCACTGAGTTCAAACATATATATTATATAATATAATATACAAGCCATTGAGTTGTGAATATATATTATATAATATAATAAACAAGCCACTGACTTTTAAACACTAAACATATATATTATATATATAGATATACACACGCGGGGAATGATCGGGGAGTGGTCGGGGCGGGGATCGGGCCGGGCTCGGGGCGGGTCCGAGGATTAAATACTGATCCCCGTCCCCGGCCCGTGATAGATCGGGGATTGATTTTTAAATACCGTCACCTCCCCGTCGGGGGTATTTTTCGGGGAAAAACCGCTAAAATCGGGGTCGGGATCGGGGATCCCCGTCGGGCCAGTTTCAAATTGCCATCCCTACTTCCCATAGCATGGAATAGGCCACTATTATCAATAGGGAAGAAGAGTTCCATTGGTGCAACGTTATTTCACTATATTTTCTAATTAATTTATGGTGTACCGGTTCATGCCTTGTATTTCTAGATTTACATGCTTCTAGTTCACATGCTTCTAGTTTACAATATAAATTACATGTTCATTCGGTTTTAATTTTTAGTGTAATTTACATTTCTAGCATGTTTATTAGGTAGTAAATTTACATGTAACTTGTACCTATTAATTTTTAATTTAGGTGTGGAGTTGTAAAGTTTATAACTTGCCTATATTTAAATTCATGTTAATTTCTCTAGAATTATTTGCATGTTAATCATGTCATTTGCAATTCTTGCCTAGTAATGTGATTTAAGTGTTTAGGAGTTATAAAATGTTTGTAACTTGCCTCAATTAATTACATGTTTAGTGTACCATAAGTTCATATGTAACCTTTACCAATTTAAAATATGGTTTAATTATATTTAATTTTGGGTTTGTAACTTGTATAGTTAATTACATGTTTATTATGTAATTAATTTTTTACAGTTTTTTTTTGTCTAGATTCTAGTGTGTAACTTAAGGGTTGGTTTTAATCTTTACTTACAGTTATTTATTATTTTGTTTGCTAGTACCCTCCCCTTCAATCACTACTTTGCCAAAAACAAAGAAAAGCTGAGGGAGGTTTTGTTGTATTTTGCTGCTAACTCTATATTGCAGGAATACCTATGGGAATGGGAAAAAGGATTAATTTGTACTAAATATGTAAAGCAAGTTTATTTGCTTGTAATTATTGTAGCAATTTTGTTGTAATTGCTTATAATGTGATGCAATTGTAATTGCTTGTACAGTTTGGAACTTGGTGTGTTTAACCTAGTTCATCCCTTGGAAAATTTAATTCTTAAAGTTGTTTCCCATGGACTAGGAGTCAACATGCTCTTGAAAGTTTTGTCTAAGGTTAACTGGGTTTTAAGTAGGACCGGTGTGACCCCTCCAGTCTTCCTGGAAACTTTCCTGACCATGTTCGATTCTAGGTTGCGTGGTGAAACTAGTTTTGAATTAAATTTCCAATTGTGGGATTTTCTAGTGTTAAGTTTGATTTATGGAAATATAGAATAGTGAAAATTCTGCTGTAATTTTTCAGAAATGGCAACTGTCTCTGATGCTGCTGCTGCTGCTGCTAATGTTGGTGGGGATCTGAACCCCGGGGCGACTGGCTTGCCAACCCCTGCTGTGACCTTTGTGGTCAATCCTCCTGTTGTTACTCCGGTTGTTCCGGGAGGACCGCTTAATCATCACGAGCGCTCGGAGAAGTTCACGGGAGTGAATTTCAAGAGATGGCAGCAAAAGATGCTGTTTTATTTGACTACTCTAAGCCTTGCTAGGTTTCTGAGTGAAGATGTACCAGCCGTAGAGGAGAATGAGCAAGATAAACAAAAGCTCATGGCTCTGGACGCTTGGAAACAAGCAGACTTCTTATGCCGGAATTACATTCTGAATGGCTTGGCGGACCCGCTTTTCAACGTGTTTTATGCTAAGAAATCGGCTAAGGAGTTGTGGGATGCCTTGGACAAAAAGTACAAGACCGAGGATGCTGGGGTAAAGAAATTTATCGTCGGCCGGTTCCTGGACTTCAAGATGGTGGACTCCAAAACTGTCATGAGTCAAGTCCAAGAGTTCCAAGTGATTTTGCACGAGATACATGCAGAAGGGATGGTCCTAAGTGAGTCATTCCAGGCAGCTGCATTGATTGAGAAGCTGCCTAACGGATGGAAAGACTTCAAGAACTACTTGAAGCACAAACGAAAGGAGATGACAGTCGAAGAGCTCGTTGTCAGGCTCCGGATTGAAGAGGACAACAGGAAGAAAGGAAGGAGTACCTCCACTGTCAAAGCCAACATGGTTGAGCATACCGAGTCCTCGGGGGTGAGGAAAAAACCACCGACAGGCAAAAGCTCAAAGTTGGGCGCTAGAGGAGGAATCTTCAAAAGGCCAGTCTACAAGCCAAAGGAGCCTACTTTTAGGTTCAATGGCAAATGCTTCAACTGTGGAAGTGACGGGCATCGGGCAGTTGATTGTTTGAAGAAGAAGCCCTACAGGAAAAACCCTCCGCAACACAAAAACCGAGCACATATGGCTGAAATGGAGGAATTGTCACATGATGTGGACGACATGCATTTGTCAGCCATCGTGTCAGAAGTGAACATGGTGGGGTCAAACCCGAGGGAGTGGTGGATGGACACTGGGGCCACTCGCCATATTTGTGCAGAGAAGAGAATGTTCACAACTTTCGAACCGGTTTCAAACGGGAAGAAGTTGTTTATGGGAAACTCTGCAACCTCAGCTGTTGAGGGTAAAGGCAAGGTGATCCTGAAGATGACTTCAGGAAAAGAACTGACTTTGAACGATGTCCTTCATATGCCGGACATTTGTAAGAACCTTGTCTCGGGGTCTCTCCTAAGCAAGCATGGCTTCTGCATGGTGTTTGAATCAGACAAGGTCGTGTTGACCAAGGGCGGGGTTTATGTGGGGAAGGGATATATGTCAGGTGGTATGTTTAAATTGAATGTAATGACACTTATCCCTAAGATTAATGAGAAAGCTTCTTCTTCTGCTTATATGCTTGAGTCCCCTAATTTATGGCATGGTAGATTGGGTCATGTAAATGTTGACTCCTTATGTAGATTAATCAAGTTAGATCACATACCATCTTTCAAGATTAATCCACAACACAAGTGTGAAACTTGTGTAGAAGCAAAATTGACAAGGTCTTCTTTTCATTCTATTGAAAGAAGTACCCAGCCTCTGGGTTTAGTGCATAGTGATGTGTGTGACTTGAAAGTTGTACAATCACGTGGTGGCAACAAGTACTTCATCACTTTTGTCGATGATTGCACTAAATACTGTTATGTGTATTTGCTTAAAAGCAAAGACGAGGCTATTGATAAATTTATTCTTTTTAAGAATGAAGTTGAGAATCAATTAAGTCGGAAAATCAAGGCATTGAGAAGTGATCGTGGTGGTGAGTATGAATCCCCGTTTGCCGAGACTTGTGCTCAATTTGGGATTATTCACCAAACCACAACGCCTTATTCGCCTCAGTCAAATGGTGTTGCTGAGCGGAAGAACAGGACGCTGAAAGAGATGATGAATGCAATGTTGATAAGTTCTAGGTTGCCACAGAACTTATGGGGGGAAGCAATTCTCTCCACGAATTATATTCTTAATAGAATACCACGGAAGAAAGCGGACAAGACTCCATATGAGTTGTGGAAAGGTCGCAAGCCTTCATATAAATACCTACGAATGTGGGGGTGTCTTGCAAAAGTGGCGGTACCTACACCCAAGCGGGTTAGGATAGGTCCGAAAACCGTGGACTGTATATTCATTGGTTATGCACAAAATAGTAGTGCATATAGATTTCTTGTGCACAAGTCTGATATTTCAGATATACACAAGAATACTATCATGGAATCTAGAAGTTCATCTTTCTTTGAAGATGTATTTCCGTGTCGTCCCCAAGACAGGGTTCCGAGTTCCATGAAAGAAATAGAAGATGTTGATGATGATAATGATCACATAGATGATCAAACAGCTGATCAAACAGCTGATCAAGTTGATGAAGTAGATGAGCCAAGAAGGAGTAAAAGGGTTAGACCCACAAAGTCCTTTGGTCCAGACTTCTTAACTTATATGTTAGAGGGAGAACCTCGAACGTTCCATGAAGCTGTGACTTCACCTGAAAGTCTTTTATGGAAAGAAGCAATTAAGAGCGAGATTGACTCCATCTTACAGAACCATACTTGGGGGTTGGTTGATCTACCCCCAGGCAGTAAGGCCTTGGGGAGTAAGTGGATCTTTTGAAGAAAGATGAAAGCGGATGGGTCAATTGACAAATATAAAGCTCGGCTAGTTATCAAAGGATACAAACAGCGAGAAGGCCTGGATTACTTTGATACGTATTCACCTGTGACAAGGATTACATCCATTCGCATGGTGATTGCAATAGCAGCTTTACGTGGTTTAGAAATACATCAGATGGATGTAAAGACAGCTTTCTTAAATGGAGATTTAGATGAAGAAATCTATATGGAGCAACTTGAGGGGTTTTCAGCTCCAGGACAAAGTAAGAAAGTCTGTTAGCTTGTCAAGTCATTGTATGGTTTGAAGCAAGCTCCCAAACAATGGCATGAGAAGTTTGACAATGCTATGTTGTCAAATGGGTTTCGAATCAATGAGTGTGATAAGTGCGTATATGTTAAAGACACTGACAAAGGTTATGTCATTTTGTGTCTATACGTTGATGACATACTCATTGTTGGTAGCAATGATGAAATAATTAAAGCTACCAAAAGATTGTTAAACTCTAAGTTTGACATGAAGGATATAGGCCTTGCAGATGTCATTCTAGGTGTTAAGATCACCAGAACATCTGGTGGTATTGTACTTTCTCAAGCTCATTATGTTAATAAGATACTTGAGAAATTTGGAAAGTCAGATACAAGTATGTTTAGGACACCGGTAGACTTAAGTCTATATTTGACCAAGAATATTGGTGAGAGTGTCTCTCAACTAGAATATTCTCGAGTCATTGGGAGTTTGATGTATCTGATGAGTTGTACAAGGCCAGATATCGCCTACGCTGTTAGTAGGCTGAGTAGGTACATGAGTAATCCTAATGCTACTCATTAGAAGGGCATTATGCGGGTGTTGGGGTATATCCGTTACACCCTGGCTTATGGGCTGCATTATACTAGATACCCAGCGGTACTAGAAGGGTATAGTGACGCAAATTGGATATCTGATATAAAAGATTTCAAATCCACTAGTGGTTATGTGTTTACCCTCGGAGGGGCAGCCGTGTCTTGGAAATCTGCCAAGCAAACGTGTATCTCGAGATCAACGATGGAATCTGAGTTTATTACTTTAGATAAAGCAACTGAAGAAGCTGAATGGCTTCGCCAGTTTGTTGAGGATATTCCACGTTGGCCGAAACCTGTGCCAGTTATCAGTATTCATTGCGATAGCCAATCAGCGATTGGTCGGGCACAGAGTAATATGTATAATGGAAAGTCTAGATATATCCGTCGTAGACATAATTCCATATGACAACTACTCTCAAATGGAGTTGTCTCTCTAGACTATGTCAAGTCTAAGGACAACATTGCGGATCCGTTAACCAAAGGGTTAACTCGAGAGTTAGTAGAAAAGTCGTCAAGAGAAATGGGGTTAAGGCCTTTAGTAAAGGTTACCGGAACGGAAAACCCAACCTAGTTGACTGGAGATCCCAAGATCTAGGTTCAAAGGGACAACCTAACTTCGTGTAACGGGTGAGTCACTGAAGAGGTAAATTCTCTTGCCCATTCCTTTATACAGTGATGCCCTGTGGGGGTGGAAGGTTAAGCTAATGCTTTTAATGACCTTAGTGATGTGGTATAATGAAATACCGTATCTAGGTCACCTATGTGAGTGCGAAGTGGGGCCGCTTCTTTAAGAATTGCCAAGGTCTTTAAAAACACTCACAGAACCAGGCTAGTGTTCCAGGGCCATACCGGACACACCAGTGAGAACAAGAACAATGGTTGGACTAACTCCTGTGTGAGGTCTATTGTCTCGGTTTACATAAACGGCAGACCAGTTCAAGACATCACGTTCACTGGTCAGCCAGTAAATCCGATAGGCTTTCACTACGAAAGGTTCAAGGCCAACAACTACCTTTTCTGATGCAGGGTTAGTCTGTGTGCTCTCTCTCTTTCCGAGTCTTTGTTGATAAACGTTGAGCGTTTGCTGTATTCGGTCAATTTTATTCATGTGGGGGATTGTTGGAGAAAAATGGTTGAATGAGAAATTGCCTCATAAATGTGTATATAACTCACACATTTAAGGCTCATCAGTTTTACAAAATTGATTGGGCAGTTTTGCTAGCATTAGTTGCCAGCCTTGATGGCTAGAGGCTCCTCCCCTCTCCCCCATGGTGTATAAAAGGAGGCCCTATTCCTTGAAAAGAGATATAGAATTTTTTCTTGGCATCCATACACTGTCAGTCTACTTCTCCTATAATTTTCTTCCTGAGAGAGAGTGCTGTCGTTGTCCGTTCGCTAAGCTAATCAGAAGGTGCTTCTGTTGTAGCTGGCAAAAACCGTCGTATCTTGGGAAGTAGACGCCGGCGTACCTCCAGCACCCAACGGTGAGGCGGCGAATCTATTTTAAGGAGACTGTGGTATCACACAGGCTTCGGTTTGCTTCCTTTAACCATTTTATATTGTATCTGTATTTTATTCAGCATGTTATATTTTCTGGAATAGAAGGTTTGTTTTGTTCAGCTCCTAATTTTGCGATATGCAATGTGAAATTATGTAATGTGAGTAGTTTTTCCCAACATAACATAGTGTCAACAACTTATGAACAACTTATGAATATAAATGAGACAAGGTTTGTCAAGTGTCTACTAAAAATAGTAATATGTATATGTCTAAACGGTTCAATTTGATTCTAAATCGAAACCATGACTATAAATCAAAACAAATGGATGCTGCTGTGCCCAAAGTGAGGGCTCGTGGGAGTTTAATTGGATATAAGTAGCCTTATAACAAAAGCACATTTGGTTTTTAAAAAATTAACGGTTAATATGGTTTTAATAATTTTTTTTAAAAACAATTAGGTCTTGATCATGGGTTACGAATGTTCGATTAACTTAATTTTTTACAAGGACGATATATTCGACGAATTCTATAATATGAATAGTTTGGATCATCAAAATAGGCCCGGGATAAACTCCTACGAGCCTTCATAATAGGTTTATTGCAACTCCGTTCCCATAAAATCACCAATCAAATCGTGAAATATAGTTCACCTATTTTAAGAATGAAGACCGAACTATGCATTGAGAAAGCTAAAATTAAATTGCATGATTCGCATAAAAAAATAAGTAGTAACATTAGTTTAAAAAAAAAAGAAAAAAAATTAGTAACATATAATGGGAATTGGAGAGGTTGTTGTGCGGCTTGCCAGGCTCATTTTGGAGTCTATTTCTATAAATTGAATTGCTCACAATATATAATTCATCTCATACTCTAAACATAGATCTTATATATCCTTAGGTGTTACATATATTACTCAGTTCATATCTAATTAGATAACAATCAACAATATATCACACCAGATTTGAATCTTGCCTCCAATAAAAAGCACAAACACTTTCAAGAAGTTAAGGCGTTGTGTTACACCAACACGATACAACACTCATCGGATACTTCCTAATACCTAGACTCATAAAAAACACATCACAAGTTTAGATAAAATTGTTGGAAAAAATTTAGAAGTGAATGGAAATAGACTCTATTCGAATGAAAGAATGCAACCCTTCATGGTACCTCTTCATTATAAAGGGTGTGACCCAAGGATGTGTCTTTTCATTTTAAATGGTATGAACCAAGGGTCATGTCCCATCTTCATGCCTTTTCAGTTTAAACTGAACAGGTGCTAACAAGTCTATATAAAGGCAGCTCCCATTTCAATTTTATTCATTCCAAATTCCTTAGGCATTCTTTTCTTGTATTCTTTATCCATGTGAGTCTGAATTTTATGAGTGCAAAATATTATTTTGGTTCACTGTACAATCAAAGAGTGTGCTCTCTTCGTTTGTGGTAATTGTTGTATCTTGGAGATATGACTTTCATTGTTCTTAAGTACCATTGGAGAAGACGAAATTCTGTCTTAAAGACACAGTATTCAAATATTGGCCTCAATCACAAACTTGTTTATAAACAATCTTCAGAAGTACTATAAGTTTAATTTTGTTATTTTGTTATTATTTATTATTTGCTTAAATTAATTATTTACCAAAATTATCTCCAACAATTTTAAAACAGAATTTCATATACTGTTTTATGAGTGTTGGTTTTCGAATAACATTAATTTTAGCAAATTTGTCTTTCAATATATACAACGTGAACTCTAGTTTTATACTGTTTTGATTTTTTTATTACACATTTGTTTACTAACTTTTACCCGAATTTGTATTTGAGTATAACTCTCTTTCGGTTAAATTTTGGTTATTCTGGTTTTTTCCTGCAATATTTGTATTTTGTTTTTTTCCTGGACATGATTTGGGATTTTTACCCGTATCAGTATTGTTGTGGGACTCTGTTTTGATTTTATTTAAACAATTCTATACTAGTTATACGTTTGGAATTTTTTGAACTTCCTGTGGACATTGAATACTATTCTTACATCTTTGTTTTAAACATGGTAGTCTTCCAATGGAACTCTACTTTTCTATTTTTTGGGTTTACTTGTTTGTTTTTTTGGTTTTTTGTTTACTAATAAACTTTGGTTGGTTTCTCGGTAACGTTATTTAAAAAAAATCTTTTACCCAAATTTATATAATTTCTATTGTACTAATTTATTTGGACAATATTTTAAATTGTTCTAATATACAGATTTCTGATGTATTATACAAGCAAAAATTGATTTGTTTGAAACATAATTCGTATTATGATATTCTCAGATTTCAAGTTTGTGATTTTAGAATATGAGTTTAATTTGAGTTCCAACTAGACAGAATTTGGTTTTGTTTTAGATTTTTATTTGTCTTATACAGATCTCATATTTGTATATATCATTGCCGATTTATTATAAGAAGTGTTATGTTTTACAAGTTGTTTGACATTATTTCTTTTTCAGTGATGTCATTTTTATGAAAAGTTACAACTTTTCAAGTTTATTTTGTGAAAGCATTGACTTATGGGTAAAGTGGGTGTATAATTATTGGTACATCTTCAGTTAATAAAGGTATTAATATAATATGTTTGTATGAATTCTACTTTGGTCATTGGATATCATTATTTTTCTGGTTATGTGTTGATGGTCACCATGTCTTTTTTGGGTTTTTCAAATGGATGTAGTTTTAATGTGTATTTGATATCAAATTCGATTTTTATTTTTGTTCTCTATATGGGTTATTTGTTGGCTGATTTATTTATTTTTGGTTTAATCAGAATAAATTAATGTACAAAATAAAATGTTATTTTTGTGATATTCATATTTGAATATGTTATGTTAAGACTAGATTTATCTTTTCTATATCATTGAAAAAATTCTTATGTTATGATATATTGTAATTGGAGATTATCCACTAAATCACTCGTGATAAGTATAATAACGTTTGACAATCACATGGGCATATGTATGTCGACATGAGGATTTTCCTAAATTGATGGTATTTATTGTTAGACATATTATATTTTGATGATTGTTTTCTATTTTGTTTTAATTCGATTTTGATTTATTTGAAAGAGCAAAATAGATTGAATTCTTATAATTTGTTCCATGATATTTTTGATCCCTATTAATATACTAATTGTACCATTTGGAGGTTCAAAATGAGACTTAGACAAGTACCAAACCAATGCACTAGAGTAACAGAACATATGAGGCCAAGACAACACACGGAGGTCGATTGGGCGATCAACTAGCTAGACGAGCTGCCAAGGCAGATTTTGGAAAAATTCTTTTACAGCTCTGTGCAGGCTTAGACGATTGAGAGGACGTCTAGGAGGACAACCAGCTAAGGCATTTCAGCCCAGTTTTGTTCTAGTTCAGTTCTGTTTTGCTCTGGATGTCAGATGACAATAAGCTCGGTGACCACAGATGACAACCTTGAAGACCGGGACTTCATGGGACATCCGGGCGGACGACCCACAGACACAAAACTTCACTTAGGACATCCAAACGGACGTCCACTGTGTAGAGAATTCATATATTAGTAACAAATGCTGAGAAGAGAAAACAAAGGTTTTTCATTAGATGACCCATCATTCAACGGGCAAAACACACATAGATATCAGGGAATATCTGAGCAATCAATTGTTTATCATCCTTAGCCATCACCAACCCATCTCTTTAACGGGAAGAAGAGAATGAGCACTGTCAGAGTAAACAGAGCATTCAACTATGTTATGTATAGAGCTCTAAACCAGCAACAAATAACAACAACTAAAACATAGAGACATACAATGTGCTATACACATTTTGATTCTTCATCAAACACACATTCTTCATCTCTCTGATTCTCTGAAGAGTTCTTCAATTGAGATTTCCTTCTCATTCAGAAAAACATACACAGAGCCTTAGCTTTAAGCTTATCTTACCCGTGTGAGGTTTACAGAAAACTCTAAGCTTTAATATTGTACATCTATCCTTAAGAGATTATTCTTGTAGCTTTCTTTGAAAGTAAAAATACCTTTATATCAATCTTATAAGAGTGTAGTACACTCAGGTTTCTTGATTCCTTGAGAGCGATTGTGAATCACCTAAGAATTGTAAGGGTTTTTAGACTTAGTATAGTCTGTGTAAAATTTGTGGAGGATTTCTCCATTTGTGAAGAGGTTGCTAGCACCCCTGTGAAGCTAGTGGACAGTGAAAAATTTCAAGTGAAGCTTGAGGAGTGGATGTAGACTTGGTTGAAACTGAACTTGTAAAACCCAAGTTGTGTGTAGGATTATTTTATTGGATAGATTAGTAATTAAATTAATTTATATGGGTCATTTATTAATATCAAAGAATTAGTTATGAGATGGCATTATATTTCCTATTACTTAGATGGGTAATTTTGTAACTTTGAGAAATTAGGTTAATAAGCCCACCTATAAGTCTTGGAAAACAAACAAAACAAAGGCTAGGAATTGCTCCATAGGCGGCTAGGGTTTGAGAAGGTAAAAGAAAAAAAGAAAAGAAAAATAGAAGAGAGGTTCAAGTGAGGCTACAATAGGGATTGGAGGCAACACGTTGGTGATTTTGGGACACCCATTGGTTAAGGTAAAATCTGTCTTTACTGTTAATTATTAAGTTTATGTTGAGGAATTTAACAATCAATGCATTAAGGGGATTTGGAAGATCTATAGGTGCCTACTTAGGTTTTGAGAATTGGGTGCAATGTGTAAGTGTAACTTTGCTTTGGGTGGGTAATAGAAACAATGGAGTTTTGTATCATGGGTAAGGGTGTGTTTGGCTTTAAAGTTGGGTTGAATGGTTTGATCTCTTGGGTATTAAAGCAATACATTAATCTAATATAGTAGGGCTTTTGTGGGTGTATGTAACATGTAAAAAAATATTAATTCATTTGAGGTTTTATTTATTAGGTATGTGTGATTGAAGTGGTGGAGCTGGGTGTTTGGAGTTGGTATTGGAATATTATTTCTAAGCTTTTGAGGTAAGTAACCCTCTATCACTGTTGGTTCATTTTTATTCCTATCGAATCGTTTAAAATCATAAATATATATTTATAGCCTTCGTGTTCTCTTAAAATAAAACATGGGTCAAGTATAAAACAACATCGAATATTATTATGAAAGTTATTTGAATATTTTGTAAAACTATTCTGAAAATTGTACCAAATGTTTATTCCGAAAATATCGAATATTTTATTTGAAAGTTGTGTATTGTTTGAATTTTGAACATCACTCTAGTCTGACTATGATTTGGACCCTAGCCAATGGGGGTTATTTATTGGCACAGAAACTAGTTTCTTTTGGGGCTTTACCACCGGCCTATGTGTGGTTCTGGGCCTTGTCACGGGCTAAGTGACCGTAGTCATTAAGACTTGGGTTTTGTGAATCGAATAATTGAACTATCTGAATATCGAACCATCGATTTGAACAACGAATTACTTTGAATTATCACATTGGCTTTTCATTTAAAACGTATTGTACATTGTTTATTTTTAGCTATGAAACCATCTTACAAATAATTGTTCATTTATTGAACTGTAGAAAAATTTATATTTATTGGCTATCGATTTATTTATTATTTTTTTAATACTTGATCCAGCTGGCAGTGATGGTTGGTTATTTACTAGGCTATCTAGCTTACCCTTATTTTTTTTTTCAGATTCTGAAGAGTAGAGCTGCGCGGGATTTTTTTTTTACATGTGGGAGTGCCGAGAGTAGGACCATGATTTAAGTACTTGGATTATTGTTTTGTCAGTGGATTAAATTAGTGGACTTGGTGGACATTTTCATATAAGAACTATTTATTTTTATGGATTTTGGCATTATGACAATTAAGGATTTAATTTGAGTATTTTACATTGTGGGTTATGTGATTGGATTCTTAGCCTTGCATGCTCACCTATATGAGTGTGCGGCGTTGTCACGGAGCTTGGGGCGTGACAGAACTACTATAAATTTGTTTGCCTCCTCTTCCCTAATCTCTTTTATTTCCTTCACTGCTATAGCTATATCTGATATACTGTTTGCTATCATTGTGCTAATCTATTTAATTGATTTAGTTAAATCCTTTGCTAATTTATCTATATCAGAATCTGTTAAGCATATAATCTTATTCATATTTTGCTTTAGTTGATTTCCATACTTCATTGTTAAGTTCATCTTAAGCTTGATCATTAACTGTTAATTAACTTCATATCATCTGATAATATTTTTCTATACGAGTTGTATTTTTCAATGGGGTAGTAATTATTTTAATTTGTAGAAACCCAATTCATCTCCCTCTTAGGTTTATTTTTGGGTAACAATTAATATCAGAGTTAGGGCACTTGCTTAGATTTAACCATTTGAGAGTTTTCGATCCATGGCAACCATAGCTAGCACTAGCACAGTTGAAGGTCAAGCCACCAGTAAGCCACTCTTGTTTGATGGAAATAACTATAGCCACTAGAAGGATAAGATGGCCCTATATCTTCAAGTCACCGATTATGCTATGTGGAATATAGTCGCCAAAGGTCCCAAAATCCTTACCAAATTAGTAAACAACATTAGTGTACCTAAAAGCGAAGATGAATGTGATGAGAGGGATTATAGACTATTGCAAGCCAATGCCAAACTCACCCTTGTATGTGGTTTAGATTCTAAGGAGTATAACCGAATATCTAGTTGTGACACGACTAAAAAAATTTGGGACAAACTAGAAGGAACTTATGAAGGCACCGACCAAGTTAAAGAATCTCGTGTTGATATGATTGTTCATAGTTATGAATTGTTTAAAATGAAATTTGATGAATCTATTTCAAGTATATTTACTAGATTTACTAAAATTGTAAATTCTTTGAAATCTTTCGGCAAAACTTATACTAACAGTGAGTTGGTAAGAAAAATTCTTAGGTGTTTACCAAAGAATTGGAAGGCTAAAGTCACAACCATTATTGAAGCAAAGAACCTCTCGACTCTTGGATTAGATGAGCTCATGGGTTCTCTAATGACTCATGAAATCACTATGAAAGGACATGAGAATGATGAGGATAAAAAGAAGAGTGGAATTGTATTCAAAGCCTCATCCCATGAGGAAGAAAATGAGGACTCTAGTGAAGATGAAGGATATGCCATGTTTAGTATAAATCTTAAAAAGTACTACAAGAAGAGCAATCATAGAAGAAGAAGACCTTTCAAGAAAAAGTGCAACGAAGATGACATCCAAAAGAAAGAGCTTGTCATTTTCTATGAGTGCAAACAATTGGGACACATCAAGATGGATTGTCCAAATTAAAGAAACATGGAAAAGTCTACAAAAGAAACAAGAAGGCTATGATAGCAGCTTAGGGTAGGGATGGCAATCTGAAATCGGCCCGACGGTGACCCGACCCCCCGACCCCGAATTAAGCGGTGAATAACCGAAAAATATCCCCTACGGGCCGGGGATGGTATTAAAAAATTCATCCTCGATAATATCCGGGCCGGGGACGGGGATATGTTTTCCAGAACCGGACCCGGCCCGGCCCCGGCCCCGCCCCGCATGCTCCCCGACGTAAAATGACCATTTGGTCCCTGGATATATATATATGCATATGCTTGTCTTGTTAGGGTTTGACAGACAAAGCCTCTCACACTCACACAACACACGCCGCTCCTCTCTCTCTCTCTCTCTCTCTCTCTCTCTTTCACCGGCGATCCTGCCTCCGTCACCGGCGATCCTCCCACCGTCACCGACGATCCTCCCTCTGTCACCACCGCGCCTCCCATCTCTGTTTAGGTATCTCTCTCTCTCACTCTCTCGGGATTTCGATCTAGGTTTACATATATGTATATTATATATATATATCTCAGTGTTTAGATCTGAGTATAGATCTGTAAAAAATACAATATAGTCTCTCTCTCCCTCGGGATTTCGATCTAGTTTACATATATGTATATTATATATATATATATATCTCAGATCAGTTGATTATATATATAGGTCCTTGGATATATATATATATATATATATGCATATGCTTGTCTTTTTTTTTTCTTTTTTTTTTTTTCTGTCTCTAAATTTATTTATTTTATATTGATAATCAGTTGTATTTTTTATGCAGATCTACCTCCAGACCCTGATAATCGGTGCTTGTGAATTATTGCTAATCTGTTGATCATTATCTTTCACATCAGGTTTGATCTGTTGATAATCTGTCTATATTATTGATAATCTATCTATTAAGATGATGATCTTATAATCTGTCTATTAATCTGTCTATAATCTTATAATCTGTCTTATAATCTGTCTATTAATCTGTCTATAATCTGTCTATTAGAACTTGTTAATTTTAATAGTAATATTAATTATAGATTCCTTCCTGAGGTAAAGGAGGCTATGAGGAAGATTAAAGTAAGAAAAGCTATAGAACCAGATGGATTTGTGATTGATTTTTCTGTAAATGGGTGTACTTTCTTTCATGTTAATATTGTTCTTTGTTTGAATAAATTTGGAATTTATATAAAGATGAGCAGTGTGGGATAGTTGGGTGTTCTAGAGTATATAACTTGATGAGCATGAAATACATGAGTGATCATTTCTTATATTTTGGGTCAATTATTCATAAAGGTATAGCAACTTAGTTCAACATGGTTCTCCAGTAGCTTTGATTCTTTGTGTATATATACCTCACCTTGTTTTCTGAACTTGTTTCTGCAAGACACCCTTCCATGTCACAAGCAATTTCTGCAATAGTGATTCACTAATTGTTTTTTCATGCTCAAAATAAACACATGAATTATGTAAGTGGCAGTGATTTGATTCTCATCTGTCTCCTTCAGAACAGCTGAATAATTTGCTTGGACACTCACAGCATCATGTATTATTTTACTCCATACAAGTGAAAGGAGCCAATACCACCATGTAAATGTATTGAAAATACTAATATCTCAGCTAAGATAAAATATAACACTAAAGAAAGGCAAAGATTAATATGTTTGTTTTTCATATTATCATTAATACAACTTGTCTAGTCCACTAAGAAAACTGATTGTCACATTATTTTTCTAAACTGATTTGGAATTCCTTATTATATCATAAATCTTCTGTAATGCATCTTCTAATTGTTTCAATCATGTCATAATTTGTTTAAAAGATGATGATGATGAGATCGAGTCGGATCAGTCATGTGCCATTTTTGTGTTAGTTGTCATCTTTTTTGTTGTAATTAACATTTTTTACATTTTATTATTAGTATTAATTATTTGTTTTTTTCCATTTGTTATTTAACAGGAGTTCAAGTTGAAGGAGATGATGGAAGTTGTGTGGTTTGTATGGGTTTGAAGAAACAATGGATTTGCTTTTTTATGTTGTAATGAATTTTTTTTTTTTAATTTCAATTTTTGGGTAACCTATCCCTTGCGGGTTGTGCTTGGGATTAATTTTGCTACTTGTTGAATTTTCTTGCGTGTGTTGCTGGACACATGTTTTGGTTGTGTTATTTTGTTGCTACAGGATGCTTTGTGTGGGTTGTGTATGTATGCTGATATTCCAACTGATGTTGTGTTAGTTGTGTATTATTAGTTGTGTATGTATGCTGATATTCCAACAGATGGTGGAAGTTGTGTTAGTTGTCATATTAGTGGCAGGTTTATGATTTGTATGTATGGGCTGCTGAATTTATGGATGCTGTGTATTTATGGATGTTGCTACAGATTTATGTTGTGAATTTATAGATGTGTATTTATGTGGGTTGTGTATTTATGGATGTTGCTACAGATTTATTGATGATAGCTTCATTTATGATGTTGCTACAGATGATGTTTTTTAAATGGATGTTTATTGATATTTATTGATCTAATTAATTTAAAAAAATGATATTCCAACTGATGGATGTTACAGATTTATGGATGTTGCTATAGGTCTAATTTATTATAAAAATGGGTTGATATTCTAACTGATATTCCAACTGGCAATGTTTATTAATGTTTACAGATTTTCACATTTAAAAAAAAATAAAATAAAATCGGGGATTTTCAGGGGTCGGGGATCCCCGATCCCCGATCGGGGGCGGGGATGGGGCCGGGATAGGGGTCCCCGTCGGGGACGGGGACGGGGACGGGGACGGGGACGGGGACGGGGGAGAGTATTACTTTCGGGGATCGGGGACCGGGGGGGGTAGTCCCCGGCCCCGCCCCGCCCCGTTGCCATTCCTAGCTTAGGGAGAAAGTGATGAAAGCTCTAGTGATAAAACTGAAAATGATGAAGTAGCCAACCTTTGTCTAATGGCACTTGGAGATGAAGAAATCATTCATGATGAGGTAACTTTTAATTATGAAGAACTTGAGAGCGCTTTCAATGAATTAAATGATGAGTTTAGAAAAGTATGTGCCAAAAATAATGTGTTAAAGAAATTAGTTGCATCTTTATCTTGCAATGTGGATGAATTAAAGAAAGAAAACCTTGCTTTGAAAAATGATCTTAATACCATTTCTAGTGAGAAAATTGTTTTGAAAAACAGTGTTGATGATTTGGATAAAACTCTTGAAAATTTTGTAAAAAGAAGAGATAATCTCAACAAGCTTCTTGGCAATCAAAGATGTGTTTTTCATAAGGTGGGCATTGGATATGACATTATTAAGAAGCAAAAGAAACTCAACACAATTTTTGAAAAATGACCTCCCATGACACACCCTCATATTACATGTCATTATTGTAGGAAGAAAGGTCATTATATGTCTACTTGTCCATTCAAAAAGAATATGAATATGGAAATTAAAAAGATTTGAATTGTAAAAGGTACTAATCATACTAACCGAGAAGGACCCAAGAAATCATGAGTACCAAAATCCAACATTTGATTGTCTTATTGTAGGTATGCCTTAAGTCCAAAGCTAAAGAAGGAATGTTGTATCTTGATAGTGGATGCTCTAGACATATGACCGTAGACAAATCTTTCTTCACTACTCTATCATCCAAATATGGAGGATTTGTTACTTTCGGAGACAACAAGAAAGGAAAAATCATTGGTATTGGTAGCATTGGTATCTCTCCTAACCTTTCTATTGAAAATGTTCTTCTTGTGGATGGACTTAAACATAACTTACTTAGTATTAGTCAATTATGTGATAAGGGTAATCGTGTTATTTTTGATAAATCACATTGCACAATTAATCACAAAACACTATTTGTTGGAAATCGCCTTGATAATGTTTTTTTTTTTTTTTTTTTCCCTTCATCTCAATGATCTCTATGCTAGTGATGTTAAATGTTTATATACTAGTAATGATAGTAATTGGTTATGGCATAGAAGACTTGGTCATACTCATATGGATTTAATTGCTAAACTTTTGAGAAAGGATTTGGTCATTGGACTTCCAAAAATTAAGTTTGAAAAAATCGACTTTATGGTGCTTGTCAACAAGGAAAACAAACTAAAACTACTTTTCAATCAAAATCTCATATTTCCATCTCTAGACCTTTACAATTATTGCATATGGATTTATTTGATCCCTTAAGGACATCTAGTCTTAGTGGTGAACATTATTGTCTTGTTGTTGTTGATAATTTTTCAAGATTTACATGGGTTATATTTTTAGCACACAAAGATGAAACCTTCTCTTCTTTCACAAAACTTTGTCACAAAATTCAAAATGAAAAAGGTTTTCTTATTACTAATATTCGAACTGACCATGGTAGAGAACCTAAGAATGAAAATTTTGACTTGTTTTGTGATGAGCATGGAATTGGACATAATTTTTTAGTACCTAGAACTCCTCAACAAAATGGTGTAGTAGAAAGAAAAAATAGAACCTTAGAAAAAATGAATAGAACAATACTTTGCGAAAACAATCTTCCTAAATATTTTTGAGCCAATGCTGTTCAAACTGCTTGTTATATTTTAAATTGTGCCTTGATTAGACCTATTCTAAAAAAGACTCCTTATGAACTTTAGAATGGTAGAAAGCCTAACATTGGTCACTTGCATATTTTTTGTTGTAAATGTTATGTGCATAATAATGGTAAGGACAACTTGGGGGTAAATTTGATTCAAAATCTGATAAAACAATCTTTCTTGGCTATTCTTTAATTAGTAAAGATTATCGTGTTTTTAATAAAAGAACTCTTGTTGCTGAAAAATCTATATATGTGGCATTTGATGAAACTAACATCTCCTCTCCAAAGCAAGTTGTTAGTGATGATTTTGTAGAATTGGAACAAAATGAGGAAGATTCAAGCATCTACAAAGAAGAGGGCCAACCATGTGAAGTGAACAAAGAGGATGAACAACCTAGTCTCTATCTCTTCAAGAAGAATGTGGAAACAACGCTGATTTGTCACGAGAATGGAAGTTTGTCCATAATCACCCTAAGGATTTAATCTTAGGAGATCCCACCAAAGGTATTGCTACTCGCTCTTCATTTAGAAATATATGTGGTAACTTGGCTTTTCTTTCACAGATTGAACCTAAGAACTTCAAAGAAGCCAAATTCGATGAACATTGGATGATGACTATGCATGAAGAGCTCAACCAATTTGAGAGAAACAAAGTTTGGGATCTAGTGCCAAGACCTAAAGATCATTCCATTATTGGCACAAAATAGATATTTAGAAACAAGCTTGATGAATCCGGCACCATTGTTAGAAACAAAGCTGGACTTGTTGCACAAGGGTACAATCAAGAAGAAGGTATTGATTTCAATGAAACTTTTGCTTTGATAGCTAGATTAGAAGCCATTCGCATGTTACTTGCCTTTGCATGTTTCAGAGATTTTAAACTTTATCAAATAGATGTAAAGAGTGCATTTTTAAATGGTTTCATAAATGAAAAGGTTTATTTCAAACAATTTCCAGGTTTTGAAAATCATGTTTTTCCAAATCATTTGTTTAAACTTTCAAAAGCTTTATATAGTTTGAGACAAACCCCTCGTGCTTGCTATGAACGTTTGAGCAAATTTTTTTATCAAAAATGGTTTTACTAGAGGAAAGATTGACACAACACTTTTTGTTAAAACCAAAAATAATGATATACTTGTTGTGCAAATATATGTGGATGACATTATATTTGGTGCTACTAATGAAGCTTTGTGTAAGGATTTTGCTAAGTGTATGCAAGGTGAGTTTGAGATGAGCATGATGGGGGAGCTAAATAATTTCCTTGGGCTTCAAATCAAATAATGTAAGGATGTGATATATATTAACCAAGCTAAGTATTTAAAGGAACTACGCAAAAAGTTTGGTATGAATGACTCCAAAATAGCCATAACACCTATGAGCACATCAATTAAGCTAGACAAGAATGAAAAGGGTAAGTCCATTAATCAAACAAAATATCGAAGTATGATTGGCTCACTTCTCTATTTAACCACAAGTAGACCCAATATGTTTAGTGTTTGCATGTATGCTAGATATCAATCAAATCCTAAATAATCACACATTAGTGTCGTTAAAAGAATTTTTAGATATCTTGTTGGCACTCAAAATTTGGAACTGTTTTATCCTAGAGGTGTAGAATTTGATTTGATTAGTTACTTGGATGCCAACTTTATTGGGTGCAAACTTGATAGAGAAAGCACTAGCGATACTTGTCACTTCCTTGGTAACTCATTAGTATCTTGGTTTAGCAAAAAGTAAAATTCTGTTACTTTATCAACAATCGAAGTTGAATATATAGCTTTAGGAAATTGTTGTGCCCAAGTATTATGGATGAAACAACAATTGGAGGACTTTGATTTGCATTATGATCATATCTGTATTACATGTAATAATACTAGTGCTATCAATTTAAGAAAAAATCCAGTTCAATACTCACAAACAAAACATATTGAAATTTGACATCACTTTTTAAGAGATCATGTTCAAAAAGGGAATATTGTTCTTGAATTTGTAAACACCGACAAGCAATTGACGGATATTTCACAATAAGCGAGGAACGTTTTAATTTTATTTGTGGCAAACTTGGAATGTTGAATTCAACTTAAGTTTTTGTTGTGATTGTGAAACTCAATTTTTTTTCTTCTTAAAATGAGGTATGTGTACTAGTACATTGATATGGAAACATTCATATTACTTGAATGCTATCAAACACTCTTAAACATTTCATCTCTCGTCAAAATGGATGTATGCTCTTGATTGTCAAACTTATTGGACTATGCACTGTTATATATTTTTCAAATAGTCTGGTATTTGGTATCTTATTGACAAATGCTTCAAAGTACCTCATTTATATATCTTATGACATTCTCTCTTGAGGCATACAAACATATTGCATAAGCTTTATATCTTTACGCTCTTGCTAGAAATTGCTTGTTTACTTGAGATAGCATAATCTTTCAGAATGGATGAATTCATTAATTCAAAACTCTTGCCATATATTTCCTTGCTCAACAAAATCTGTGCTTTACTATTGATTATTTGAGCTAAATTGCTTCTTGGTATCACACTTATAGCCATATTGTGAAATCTATATTGTGAAATCTACAGGGGGAAATGGTGAAATCTATCACACTTATAGCCAATGGCATTTATCAACACCTCATGCTACATTGTGAAATCTCTTATTTATGTATTTTTGATAATGTCACAGGAGAAGAAATGGTGATGTTTTGTTTTAAGATAAATTGCGGGAGAAATGGTAAATAGATTGGGGGAGAAACAGTGATGTGTTTTCTTTGAATGATATGTGTTATGGTATTGTTGTCATGATATTTGGTATTTAGCCTAGACAAAATTTCTTACTTGGTATCTTAATCATCATGCTATGATTATATTGATATATATTACTTTTGCGTTTATACGTCTTGAAGAAGCAAACATTCAAGGGGAGCATGATTTGAGGGGGAGCTTTTATTCCTCCCAAACAAATCAAAACATCATGCCGTGCCATCATAAAAAAGGAGAGATTGTTAGACATATTGTATTTTGATGATTGTTTTTTATTTTGTTTTAATTTGGTTTTGATTTATTTGGAAGAGTAAAATAAATTGAATTCTTATAATTTATTCCATGATATTTTGATCCATGTTAATATACTAATCGTACCATTTGGAGGTTCAAAATGAGGTTTAAATAGGTACCAAACCAGTGCACCAAAGCAGTAGTACAGCAGCAGAACATAGAAGGTTGAGACAACACACGGCAGTTGACTGGGCAGTCGACTGACCAAGGTAGATTTTGGAAAAATTCTTCTACAGCTCTGTGCAGGCTTAGACAACCGGGCAGACATCCAGGAGGACGATTGGCCAAGGCATTTTGGCCTAGTTTCGTTCCAGTTCAATTTTGTTTTGCTCCAAACGTCAGAAAACAGTAGGCTCGACGACCGCAGACGACAATCTTGAAGATCGGGACTCATGGGATATCTGGGCAGACAACCCACAGACACAGAACTTCACTTGGGACATCCAAGTGGACGTCCACGATGTAAAGAATTCATATATCAGTAACAGATACTGAAAAGAGAAAATAAAGGTTTTTCATTAGATGACCCATCATTCAATGGGCAAAACACACATGGATATCAGGGAATATCTGAGCAATCAATTGTTTATCATCCTCAGCCATCACCAACCCATCTCTTTAATGGGAAGAAGAAAATGGGCACTGTCAGAGCAAACAGAGCACTCAACTTTATTATACACAGAGCTCTAAACTAGCAACAGATAACAACAACTAAAACAGAGAGACATACAATGTGCTATACACATTTTGATTCTTCACCAATCACACATTCGTTATCTCTCTGATTCTCTAAAGCGTTCTTCAACTGAGATTTCTTTCTCCTTTAGAAAAACATACACAGAACCTTAACTTTAAGCTTATCTTACCTGTGCGAGGTTTATAGAAAACTTCGAGCTTCAATATTGTACCTCTATCCTTGAGACATTATTCTTGTAGCTTTCTTTGAAAGCAAAAATACCTTCATATTAATCTTGTAAGAGTGTAGTACACTAATATTTCTTGATTCCTTGAGAGTGATTGTGAATCACCTAAGGATTGCAAGGGTTTTTAGAGTTAGTATAGTCTGTGTAAAATCTATGAAGGATTGCTTAATTTGTGAAGAGGTTGCTAGCACTCTTGTGAAGCTAGAGGACAGTGAAAAATCTCAAGTGAAGTTTGAGCAGTGGATGTAGGCTTAGTTGAAGCCGAACCACTATAAATCTGTTTACCTCCTCTTCCCTAATCTCTTTTATGTCCTTCACTATTATAGCTATATCTGATATAATGTTTGTTATCATTGTGCTAATCTATTTAACTGATATAGCTATATGATTTTGTACTATCAACTTCAATTGATTTAACATAACTCTCTGTATTAAATTCTTTCACTGATATAGTTGTTAGAGTATTTGCTAAAACATCAAATCTCATCATCTACCTGATTTAGTTAAATCCTTTGCTAATCTATCTATATCAAAATATGTTAAGCATATAATCTTATTCATATTTTGCTTTAGTTGATTTTCATACTTCACTGTTAAGTTGATCTTAAGCTTGATCATTAATTGTTAATTGGCTTCATATCATGTGATAATATTTTTGCTATACTAGTTGTATTTTTCATTGGGGTAGTAATTATTTAATTTGTAGAAACCTAATTCACCCCCCTCTTAGGTTGATTTTTGATTAACATTTACTATTTGTGATAGTGATAGAACCACTAATGAATTTGTTATGAAATATATATACATATAGGTTTTTTGAGAATATATTTCATGTGTAAATGATATTTCAATTTGATATGGTCATAGTATCTTTGCACTGTGAAAGCGATCATTGGCACCAAAAGAAGTTTAAACGTGATGGTTTAAATAGTGGTGTTGTTTTATTTAATTGGAAGTGATTTTTGAGTTTTATGACATAGTTGGTCAAGTCATAATTACGAACTTTGTGTAGTAGAATTGGTTTAATCATGAACCATAATCTAAATGTGCGAGCTTATCTCTTGAATTTGAAGAGATAATTTAATTTTCTTTCGTCACTAATATTTTTGATAAATTTATCAAAATGAATTATTAGTTGTGCCAGTGACTTTTGTTTGAAAATGAGTTATGTTTTGTGCTAATTTATGTATTACCACAAATATGGGGGAGAGAAACATAGTTGTTTGCTAATCATGATTCATGACAAGTAACCCACAGAAACTCGAATAAGAAGTACTCAAAATTAAGATTTTAAATCTTAATTTGGAGGTACAAGTATTTTTTTTTTCTTGTTTGCATTGTAAGAATTTATACAATCAAATGTGATTTTGAATTGTTTGATTTTTTGGCAAAATCTTTACGAGAATATGATTTTATTTGAGCATTAATTCTGATTTGTGTAGTCATAATTATTCTAGGTTTTCTATTTCATAAATTTGATTTAGAATTTTGTTACTCAAACATGCCATAGTCAACAAATGATGGATGTTATACTCTGTTTTATATCAGAATTGTGGGGGCGTATTAATAGGAAATTGATTTTTCTTAAAGTACTTAAAATGTCGATGTGCTTGAAGGATTTTACCAAAGTACCAGTTCTCGATAGTAGGTCCACAAAGAATATCAATTCTTTGATTAGGACAAAATTGAAGTAGAAGTAAAAATAGCTTCATTAACTTCTAAGGAACACCTCTATTCCTATAATTTGAATTCAGTAATGAGAGTGACACATAATAACAGTAAGTCTCAATGTAATCAAAGACTTAATACCGTAAGACATTTGCTATCAGATGTGAATATTGTCTAAGGACAATATAGTGGATCCACCAACTACTCAATAATATAAAACGAAGAAGGTCAAATGAAAAATAGCGGCTGCTAACAAAAGGTTTGACCAGAGAGCAAATAAGGAAACGTTCATCGAGGGAAATGTAATTAAAGCTTATTAATTCCGAATCGCCATAATGGCAACTCAACCTAGTTGATTGGAAATCCCAAGATCTAGGTTCAAAAAGACAACCGAATTATAGATGACTCACCAGAAATCACTAACGAAATATATCTCATATCCATTCTTATGATGAGAGTGATATCTGCAACATGTGTTGTTACGCCACGAAAATTAACACAATATAAGTTCATCATCCTCCAATTACATTATCTTATTTCCAAATCAACCCTTCCAATGCTTAACATATAAAAGGAATATAAAGCCTTAACATAGACATCATCATCAATCTCTATCACGTGTATTCATTAAACTCCAGAGATTTACAAAAATATTCCACATGCAATTATACATTCAACATTCTTAGAATATGAATCTATAGCATGTGGCACGATAAGCCGAGTACAAATTAATGCCCTTAAGGGCTACAAATTCCAAGGCTTAAGCCCGGTTACACAAAAATGGTTTTTCGAACCCATATATGTAAAGCTCTTGGCTTGTCAAAAATAATTACAACAAAAAAGAAAAGAGCCTTGTGCTCTCAAAATATATTCTATGCCTCTAACTCGGCGGGATCACTACATCATTTCTTGCACAAAATCCCATAGGGTGAGCATAAAGCCTAATAGGAAAATCTTAACAAAGTATATACATTTTGTATAATTTCCTGTGATGAATGCAAATGCTATGCCATGTTCAAAAACATATATCTCTATCTTTTGAAACCTTTATGCACAATGCAATTTGAGAATTTAACAATTCAATGATTTCAATGTAGTTCGAAAGAGCGATAAACATAATTAAGGTAATCCCTAAGTTTTTGTCTGCAAGTAGGCATAACAAGCACTACCAATCCCCACTTTACCGGTTGCTAACTGGAAGGCACGTGGTACTTCCTTCGCGCGTATTTTCGGTCTTTCACCATGGATACTCAGGCTAACTTAACCGATACCAACTACACCCCTTATCTGGACTTACCAACGTATTTACCTTAAAACAAATCCAAAATGATCTTGTTTCACAAACAATTTTCTTTCTCAAAACAATACTTTTCTAATGTAAGATTCAAAATCAATTGCAACAATGATAAAATTGAGTGGCAATGCAATAATGAAATAATGCATTAATATAGTCCATTTTCAATTGCACCACACAATCCTCCATTGTGATCAAATTCTCATATCTCTTGTCATTATAACATTATAATACACTTACAAGGGATAAAATAATACAATATCAACCTTCATGCATTTTCCATATATTAATTATCACTTTTAGCATTTGGTCTTTCCAAAACAACAACAAGAAGCTATTCCTCAAGCTTCCCAAATCAACAATTTCTCATTTTCTCATGGAATTTCTTCATTTGATACAACTATAGAAATTTCCTATCATTTACTCACATAACAAATTATCAAGCATCAATTTCACAATATCCCAACTTTTTCCCAAAATCCCTAAATTCTAGGGTTTCCACCAAAATAAGGTTTTTGTTCCATTTTTTGAAAAGATTTTTCCAAAACAACACCTACACCTTAGAACATAACTCATATTCTCAAAAATTTTGGGAAAAATAGATAAAATCATCTTCTAACATCATTTAGGGTTCAACAACCCAAATTCATAACTCAAACATATAATAAATGCTTCAAACAAGCATAATTTTGCAAAAATATATATATATATAACTCAAAGATTTTCCCTTCCTCAAGCTTGGGAGATGAAGAGGAAGAAAACCCTAGAACTCAAAGTTAGTGAAAACTCGATCCAATCGATTATAAATGTAGCCTTCGTTCCCCTCTTCGATTTGGTGTAAAAAGTCCCCTCAAACTCTTCAAGATTTGAGCAAACTCTTGAAGATTTGAGCTAAATCTTAGAGAGAAATTGGATTTGGATGTATTTGTAGAGAGAAGGGAGAGAAAAGATGAGTAGAGAGAGAGAGAGAGAAGTGAAAATTTGTACAAACACATTTTTGGCATTAGTTTTGAGGAAATAAGCACAAATTTCGAGACAGAAAGAATGGAATTTCTAATCTGCACGAGTGGATTTTTTTTTTACCTCATGGGCAGTTTGCTCTAGAGAGTTGTCCAAAAAATCCACCCAAATAAGCACAAATTTCGAGACAGAAAGAATGGAATTTCCAATTTGCATGAGTGGATTTTTTTTTACCTCATGGGTAGTTTGCTCCAGAGAGCTGTCCAAAAAATCCACCCAAAATCCACTCGAGTGGGACCCAAAATCCGCTCAAGCAATTTTCTGCCCAGAAAACTCTGAAAAACTTGAAAAACTCTGTGAGAATCCGCTCGAGTGGTTCCCAAATCCGCACAAGCGGTTTTGCCCAGAAACTCAGAATTTGATTTTGCAACCCAAGACAAGTTCCAATGCCCAAAACTCAAAATTTTCAACCCAGAAAAGTTAAGAGAGGTTAAGTAAGAGTAGAAAAGAAATTTCATGACCCAATACGATAAACAAAACCCCGAAAGTAATGCACACTGCCCTACAATACAATACTATTTAAACTAAAGACCCTACACATCACATGTGTTATATGCAAAGAAGCTAGGGTAAGCTATATTTTTAATGATTACTTATATTTTGAAAAACTTAGAGGGATATCTTTCAGGCGGAGTGTTTACGAGACTCAAAGTAAGGATCACCTATATGAGTGTAAAGGGGCTACTTCTATGAGAATTGATAAGGCTGAATTCTCTAGAGTACTCATAAATCCAAGAATTGTCCAGGGTCAAAATGGACACAACTGATAGAATCAAGTTATGTATGAAAATAAAACTGTGTGACAGGTTATTGTCCCGATTTAAATTAACGGTAGAATAGTTCAAGACATCATGTTTAATGATCAGCCAGTAAATCCGATAGTCTTTTACAAGGGAAGGTTCAAGGCCAAAAACTACCTATCCTATGCAGTATATTTCCAGATTTGTACTCACACAGTCTGAATGTTGTTGCATTTCTTGTTTTGTCAATTTCATTCATGTGGAGGATTGTTAGAAAAAAATTAAAAGTAGGGTTGCAAACGAGCCGAGCCGAGCCGAGATTTTGAATGTTCAAGCTTGTTTATTAAGAATTAGTCGAGCTCTAATTGAGCTTCAAAAATCGAGCTCGAGCTCGGCTCGTCAAATATTTTTTGAACTCGAGCTCGCTCGATTACATAAACGAGCCGAGTTCGAGTTCGAGTTCGAGTTCGAGCTCGAAAAAAAAAAAGATTTAAATTAATTTACTTATTAAGATAAAAAAATACAAAATTATGAGTAAAATTTGTAATAATACTTATATTAATACTAAATTTCATCAATCAAATATGTAAATTTACACAAACACCAAATATAAATAAAAAATAAAACAGATCATTGAAAATTTATTTAATATATTATTAAAAATAAATATTAATTTATGTATTTTTATGTTCACGAGCCTTATCAAGCCGAGCTTAGAGCTACTTGAGCTTGGCTTGATTAATAAACGAGCCTAAAAGTCGAGCTTTAAATGAGCCGAGGTCGAGCTAGAGCTATTTATGAACAGTTCGGTTAGTTTGCAGCCCTATTTAGAAGTGAATGAAAATGGACATCATTGAATTGAAAGGATGCTACCTTTCATGGTACCTCGTCATTATAAAGGGTGTGACTCAAGGATGGTGTCTCTTCATTTTAAAGGGTATGAACCAAGGGTCATGTCCCTTCTTTGTGCCTTTTCAATTCAAATTGAACATGTGCCAACAAGTCTATAAAAAGACAGCCCCCATTTCAGTTTATTCATTCCAAATTCCTCAAGCATTCTTTTCTTTTATTCTTCATCAATGTGAATTTGAATTTATGAGTGCGAAACATAATTTTGATTTGTTATTCAATAAAAGAGTGTACTCTCTTCGTTTGTGGTGATTGTTGTATCATGAAGACAGGACGTCCATTGTTTTGGAGAGGACGGAATTTTGTCTTAAAGACACAGTGTTCAAACATTGGCCTCAATCACAAACTTGTTTATAAACAATTTGCAAAAGTACTATAAGTTTAATTTTATTATTTTTTATTATTTGCTTAAATTAACTATTTGTCGAAATTATCTCCAACAAAAATAATTTGAAATTTGATGATAAAACAAAAACAATATAAATTTATACTTATTCTCTTTTTTAGACTTAAAAAATTATATTTGATTTAAATATTCATATAATAAATGTTTATCCTTATATATAACGTATAATAAATATATAAAATTATATATTTTGCATGCATCCCATGTGTTATGTCATATTTTTTTTTGAAAATTTTCGCATCAATGTATCCATATTGTGTCACATCTATATCTCTATTTCTTATCTTGTCGATATCAAAGAGTGTAAAAATCGTACCAATTGGAATGAATTTAAGGCATACATGATGAAAAATCTAAAATCTCCAAGATATTAATCTGTGATTATGTTTCAATTTTAAACAAAGAATAACAATCATAATCAAACAATCAAAGACAAATCAACACATTGATTTAACGTGGAAAAATCACAATTAGAGCGCCTCCAATTGTGATAAAAAAAATCACGGGCCAAAGCTACATGACAATCCATTAAAAAGACAAAAATGAATTACACATGTGTACCCTCAATTACTTAGCAAATCCATGCCCGAATTGAACTGACCTCCATGTGCTTCTTCTACTACCATCTTCACCTCGGAATTGTCTTGCCTAACATTGAATCCACAAGGCTGATGTTGAATTCACGACGATGAGCCACTCTGAAAACCACCAAACTTTCAGGTCTAAGTTCCCCGAAAACCACCAAAGAACAACTCTCTTTTTTGTGAATAAAATAGGGCAAATTACACAAATAGTCCCTATAGTTTGGGGCTTATGTCACTTTGGTCCCTGACTTTTCAATTGTGACACATTTGACCCTGAATTTTGAATCTTGTTCCAAATAAGGACAATTGAATATATAATTAGATTTTTCAAGGGTAAAATTGTCAATTTGATAAAATATAAACTAATTTGACAAAAATAAATGTCAAACAAATATTTTTGAATTAAAAAAAATTATTTCTACCTACTAAAAATAAAATTATGTAAAATTGATAAATCTTTTAGACATTTATTTATTTATTTTACCAAATTAATTTTTATTATGTGTTTGGATAATGATTATGTAAAATTAATTTTAAAAAATTAATCATGTAATTTTTATTAATTTTACATAATTTTATCATTGGTGGATAAAAATAATTTTAAAAAAATTAAAAATATTTTTTTGACATTTATTTTTATCAAATTAGTTTATATTTTATCAAATTGACGATTTTATTCTTAAAAAATCTAATAATATTTTCAATTGTCCTTATTTGAAACAAGATTTAAAATTCAGGGTCAAATGTGTCACAATTGAAAAGTCAGGGACCAAAGTGACACAAGTTCTAAACTATAGGGACTATTAGTGTAATTAACCCAATAAAATAAGACAAACAAACCCCTTGATGATGTTGATATAAAGTTCATAGATCTATTGATCGCTCTTAATCATTAAGGAAACACTTATAAAACACTCTCCAATATAAAATACTTTGTTTTTTTTTATTCCTCACTGAAAATCTAGACGATTTAAACCCTAAAATGAGCAAACAATGTACTTTATAGTACATTATTTGGCATAAACTAATAAGTGTACTTATTTAGATAAATGCATTTATTTGGGTCACATCACCTTTTTATTTTTTTACACATCTTTTCGTAAAAAATTAAAAAGTATACTTATTTAGATCATTCCAAATGACATCGCTCGAGCACACACTTCACCGCTTGAGTGGCATGAGTAAAGGCGGTGCAAAACATATAGACTGACCACTCGAGCGCAATGTTCACTGCTCCCAGAAGTTCAAACTCTCAGCAAAAATACTGGATGATCATTTTCTTCGCTTGAGTGCACAAATGACCCCTCGAGTGGTCAAACAATTTCGACCGAGCGAAATGGCAAACATGAAAGCATCAAGATCACAAACTCTTTTGCATAAGCACAATTTGGGTTGAATTCGCATTTAAATACTCATATCCTCACTGACGCATAAGAGCAAATAAAATTACAATTAAAAAGAGTTTTGCCAAAAGAGATTGCCAATTACAAAAACCTAACGCATGAAAGTCACCAATGTCACAGAAGCTACTGGGTATCTATACTAATCCTTTCCCCCTTCGTTTGTTGTGGGTCGCAACTCGCCTCATTGAATGAATGATATTAGTGGAGATCTTTCTTCCGCTTGCTAATTGCCATGAGACCTCCAGATGACTATCTACTAATAATACATATTCGACTGGTCGCCTGGGTTTTAAGAAATAAGGTGCTATCTCCTTATGGGCGTGAGGGAAATACTTAACATGGATGGCTAGTGGTAATATGAAATATGATTAGTTTCAGCCTTTCAGGTTGGGGGAGTTATGGAGCAACCAGACTAGTCTACCACACATATTATGCGCATACTGTTCTGCAGGCTTGTCACTGAATGGAATCAGATCTATAAGACTATCACCAGAAGGTATAATCTGTGTGCGTGCGCGCGCATGTGTGTGTGTGTGTGTGAGAGAGAGAGAGAGAGAGAGAGAGAACTTGCTTTGATTTCTGGAATTCAAAAACTGACAAACAGCATTGAGTTACAAGTTGTTTCTCTGAAGAATAATGACTAACATGTCGATGACTTTAATATACATGTAACTCCATACAAAAAACCTGTACTACAGTGTACCAAAAAATGTACAGAGTTTCATTCACCACGGTGCATTAACTTCTTCCTGAAACACACCCTCAACTGTCTTTCTATTCCCCTTCAAGCCCTCAATCTCCTCATCTAGACTTTTCATAACCTTTTTCACTTTCAAAAGCTTGTCCTCAAGACTTCTCATCTCTTCCTCTGCTTTAACTCTTTCAAGCCTTTTAGATTCCAGAACCTTCTCTTTGTCAAATGCAAGGCTCACAAGCCGGTCTATCCGAGCACGAAGGAATCCAACATTCATACCCAATTCCTCAAAGGCTTTCAGGGTCTTGTCCCAGGTTGTGAAATTATCTCGGGTTGTTGTAAGTTTAGAAGCTTTAATGGCATCTGCAATGTTAACTGTTTCAGAAATCATGCCGGCAGCTAATTTACAGTTAAGGCCCGAGAGCAGATGATTGTGAAGAAATGCTTTTTGACCGCAGCAAAGCTCGTAGTACTTGGTCCGAAGGTATGGAGGTATCATAGAGTCGATGACTAAACCATCCACAAGAACGGTGAAATTGTCAATACTCTTAATGTCTTTGAAATCAACACAAGATTCTGAAAATTTGATGCCTTCCAACACTTCAGAGCTAAATTCATCACTCTCATTTCCTGAGCCAAATTCAGGTTCTGTGCCAAGCCCAATGTGAGTGCTTAAAGCCACTATACCATTCTCCTGGACAGTGTTGTATTGATGAATGTCTAGTGAAAGAGGCGAGCATTTCTCTCCTTCCTTCATATCCTCTTCAGTTAGATCTTTATAAACAAGAAAAGATTGTAAGTAATGTTTTGGGGCTATTATTATGGAGTCTTGAAATGGAAAAGAAAACCAACTTACCGATATCCATTGGTTTTACGCCAGCATCTAGAGTTAAAAGCCCGATAGCGCCATCTATTTCAGTTAAACCACTTGCTCTCACAATGTACACCTATAAAAAGATGGAAGGCTGGTGAGGCGGTGACAGTCAAAGTTAATTTTCCTATCCACACTAGCTAGGAAAAAGTAAAACCTTTTGCTATGGCAATAATACAGTTAAATAATTGGAATCTTGAATTTAATGAATTTTCCATTATGAACCATGCTAATGATACGAGTAGTAATTGAAATCTAGAGTTCATAGGAAAATTGGAAAAATTTTACCTTGAACTTGCAGGGTTGAACCAATTGGAAGACTAAAACATCTCCTTCGAGCAATTTGTGTGCGATAGAGAACCCTCTCCACCCGCCACTCAGTCCATTCTTACCCACAAGATACTTTGCTTTGTAATGTTCTTCACTTTCATCAACCAAAGTAACAGTGTCATCTTGCCTTGGCAAATGCTTATCGCAGAACGACTTGGGAAAACTCTGTCACCAAACAAGTTACCACAAAAAAAACCCAATTTAGAACTCAATATATCGACTAGTTCTCAAATTAAAAAAATAAATTTAAAATGATTTTGGGCTTACAAGCCAAAATCCACCGGCAACATGCGATGGAAGCATAGATTTCAGAAAGCTAGGGAATTCGGCTGCTAGGTTTGCTTGAACCACTTGAGCTCGCTCCATAACGGAGGACTTGTTTTGGATACAATCATGACGGGTAAGGATCATAGCCCCTTTTGATTCACTGCTTATCAGAATAACATATGTGATTGTAGTTAAAGATTTATACAATGCCAATCATGTTGAAAAAGTTGAAAAAGACATTGATAGTGTTCACTGACCTTGTCGACTTCTTGAATTTATCAGAAATTACCTGCTCAAGAATTCACATGATAATTCAAGAACTTCATTAGTTAAACCCATAAAAAAAAAACCAAAAAAGACTACTACATAACTGATAAAATCTAAGGAAGTTAGATATTGCAGAAGAACAACAAAAAAATTACTACATTTTTGGTAAGAAAAAATGCAATCTATCATTGTTAAAATTAACTGGCAAGGTGACCAAACTATTTTCACTATCTGCCAAACAAGGGTTTCAACCTTAAATTGCTTGTTATTGGTCTTTTAAGCCAAGTGATACCCAGTTGCTATATTGACCTTAATATCAAGGGCTCAAGTTTAGGTGTAGTCATTTTTGTCCCTTAAACCCAAAATTGTCTCAAATATACTTTTTGTCCCAAATTATGTGGTTCACATCATTTCGGACTCGAATTGTGTCAATTTGTTCCTAAAGTAAAATGGTGTCAAACTATTATTGTGAGATGTCTTATATTTATTGCACTCTTAAGACTAATGTAAAGGGACTTTTATGGAGGTCCAAGGCCATTAGGTGAAGGATGGAGACTCACCCAGGCCTTTTGTGGGGTTCCAGGAGCAATTAGGTAGTATATATTGTAATTTTTATATAGGGTTTTAGTAACAGTGTTTCAAATTTTTTTTTGTTTTGCTGCATTGGGAGGTTGAAAGACTTCTTGTAATTCTTATCGAGTACAGCAGATTTGTTCAGCCTCGCAGCCATGGAAGTAGGCACAACTTGCCGAACCACGTGTATCTTGTATGCTTGTTTTTTTGTGTACTTGTTCTCTTATTAACTATGATTGAAACCACGATTCTACGCAAGGACTAGGCCATAAATATTTGTAGAATACAAGTATAGATTGTTCCAATAGCAAAACTAGCATAATAGAAACTCAAAATTCTTCAAGACACAAGGGTTTTGGCAAAAATAGATAGTTGAGTTTCGATTTCTCACAAAGGGTTGTAGCAATTGTTCAGTATTTGAAGAAAAAAAAAAAAAAAACTTGGTCACCTTGTTGGTAGCAGCTTCAAGACCCGAAGGCCTTTTGGGGGGTCGCTTTCTCTTGGTTTCCAATGGCTCCTTCATATTAATCTGCCAATAAAGCAAACGAACATTTCTTTAATATTCAGTACATATATGTATGAAACACATGTAATTAGAGATAGAGCGGGAGAGAGAGACCATTGGTTCTTTCTGTTCAATCTTTCTAAGGAGAGAGAAAGGGAGGGGGAAGGTAAAAAGAGAAAGAAAAGAGGACCGTTTCGTTTGGTTTGAAATTGCAATGCAGGAGAGAGGAAGTAAGAAGACATGTCAGAGCACTTACTATTATGTATCTCTCTCTCTCGGAGAAAGTAACGCCGAAATGGAGCCAAAAATTTGAAATCCTCTCCTTCTCAGTTAGTACTAGGTATGGAAACTGGTGAAGCGAACAAATTTGTCCTGAAAGACATCCCTATTGTCCCATTTGGGGGTGTTTGTTTACGAGGATTGCAGGGTGATTAGATTCCATGTTTAATTTGTTTGGTTGAGAATTTAGTGATTATTTGGAAAGTTGGTAAAAAATTAGTTTTTAATCTTTTACCAATTTTAAATCACATCACTTCTCACATAACTTACCTATAAAAATATAAAATAAGTTTAAAAAATAAAAAATCAATTTTTTACCAACTTCCCAAAACACCCCTTATAAATTGGATTAAGACTTTTACTAGATTATGAATTTAAGGGATGTTTGTGGTTCGGTTGCAATCAGAGAACTTTTAATTCGCCATTCGTCCCTCGGATTGGCGGATTAGAAAAAAAATCAATCCTCATCCGCCCGCCGGATTGACGGATGCGGATTGATAGAAGGATGTGAATCGGTTTGGCGATTTAAACTTTTATAAATTTTGAACATAATACAACTTGTCAACATTTTTTTGGATAACAATTATCTAACTCAACATTATCAAAATATTATCAAGTAAATTGTCAAATATCAATGATAAATACATATAAGAAAACCAAGCATTATCAAAACTATTTAATTATTTTTTTATTCAAAAACTATTTAATTTGATTTTAAAAAAATGACAAAATTAAGTCTTATATTTTTCACACAAAAATATTAAATATCAACACTTCTCATTTGATAAAAGAATTTCTAAATTGAAAACACAATAGAATATTTAAACTCTTTTTCAATTAAAAACACAAATAGAATATCTAAATAAATTAAAAAAACAAAGTCTGACAAATCAATAGGAGTGCTCGCAGTTTGGCGGTTCGGTTGTTGCTACAGGAATCTCAAATCCGCAATCCGTCCAAAACTAAGCGGATTGAAAAAAATATCAATTCGTAACTGTCCACTCATCATCACACATCCGTCCAAAATGTGACCGATCAGTTCGATTCGATCAATTTAGGCGGATCAGATATCCGCCGCTCAATTCTAATGAATTCTATATATATGTTGACTATTTGTGTCTTTAGAAATGTTGGATAAAAATGATGAGATTGAATTCATGGGAGTAAATTGTAAAATGACATATTTGCGTTTTAAATATTTGATTTTATTATGTATTGTATTCAGTAAAATAAAATAAGATATGAAAATCTCAATTAAAAAATAAAGAGTAAATTACAAATATATCCCCTTAGATTTGATTAAAATACGAATCGTCCCCTGTGATTTTGGAAATTATATTACACTCATGATATTTCTAATTTCATAACAAATTGACTTTTTTATTAATAAGTTATTAAGTCAATTAACAGTTTTTAATGATGTTCAAAATATGTTTCAATTAATAATTTAGGTAATTTTATTATTGTATAGGAGAACAATTATGAATTTCATTTTTTTAGTTAATTTTGTTAAATAAATTTTTTTGATAAGGAGGTATTCGTAATTTTCTAAATAATAGGAGGCAATCTGTATTTTAATCAAACCTCAGATGGTATATTTGTAATTTATTCAAAAATAAAATAAAATAAAATAATTTATATTTATATTTATTTATTTTTTAAATAAAATTTTATAGATGTTTTATTCATGTTTTATTTTAAATTTTTGTTGATATTTTATTTAATTTCATTATTTAATATTTATCATTTTTTAAAATAAATTTATTTAAAATTTTATTTTTAAAAAATAATTTTTTTATTTAATCTATCGAAAAAAAATTAAAATATTAAAGACAAATTTAGTATGACTATTACTTAGTAAACAATTGAAAAAGGTAAAATAGTATGTTAAGTATTTATCTTTCTTCATAATATTCCAATCACATATTGAATTCAATAGGATAATCTTTTTTAGACATCTAATTCCATGAGAAAACAAATATGGATATACATTTTTTTCAACTGAATAGTTCAAGGACTATATTCCAGAATTAATAGTCCGATAGATTACATTCTCACCTTATTCAATCCATTTAAACAAGCATGGCCTTTGATGATTAAATTGGATCATAGAAATGAGAAATTTTACTCCGAAAATTGTGAATTACCGGGATAGCTGAAAATATAATTGTATGAATTTAAAAAAAAAAAGAAAACAAATATAATTAGCTTGTTTAGTTTGGATTTTCAAGATTCACTTTTCAAAAAATTAAATTTTTTTTTTCGTGTTTTTTTTTTTGCATTGAATTTTTTAATATTCTAGGTAATTTTTTTAATTTTTAGATACACCTAACATAAATATATTTAAAAAGTATAATATTTGTGAAATTATTTTTTAGAAAATTCAATAAATACAAAAAAAAAAAGAGAGAAGAGAATCTAGTATATTTTTCGAATTCTTGGTATTTATTGATTTTTTTAAAATATTTTTTTTTATAAATATTTACTTTTTAGATATATCTAAGTAAAGTATATCTAAAAAAATAAAAAAATTGTTTAAAATTTTAAAAATATTCACTAAAAAAAAAAAAAAACTCAATTTAAAAAAAATTAAATTTAGAAAATTTAAATCTCACGCACTGAATTGTACTATGGATGAAATCTTTTGTGGTACGATTTTGACGTACATGAAAGATGTCACCAAGATCATAAAAAAGATCAACAATGATTCATCCCACTAAAAACACCACCACTAATAGTACTAATGCATTAAAAAAGTAAAAAAAAAAAAAAATACAACTCCAAGACCAAAACATCACATCATTACTGGTGAGACCCACTACCACCTAATTAATGGGAGCACTAATTAGTGCTCACACTCATTTTCCAAAAAAGATGTGGGATTGACATACGATTTTGACAGATTTTGTGGTACACACCTATGTACCTTATAATTTTAAAAAAGAGAAATTGTACAATTTGAATTTTTTAAGTCATAACTATACATATATATATATACATGTCATAACTAAACACAACGTAAAACATAACTAAAAACTTTTGAGTCATAATTAAAGAAGAAAATTGATCATAATTAAAAAAAAATGACAAAATTAGGGGTGTATATGGTACATATTTATTAAAGGGGTATATATTAGAATTTACCATGCATACAGAAAATTTGTACCTTCTTGAAAACACATCTGGTTTGGTTCCAATTTTTTATTTCAAATTTTTTAAAAATTAAATTTTTTATTTTTAGTGAATTTTAATATTTTAAATATTTTTTTAATTTTTATTTTATTTTATTTTATAGATGCACTTAACCAAGATGTGCATTAAAAGTAAAATATTTGTACAAAATTATTTTAAAAAATCAATAAATACACAATAATACGAAGAATATACTAAATTTATATATATTTATATTTATATTTATATTTATATTTTTGGTATTTAGTGAACTTTTTTATAGATTTTTTCACAAATATTAATATTTTTTTAAGTATATTTATATGGAGAAATTACCAATAAATTCCAAATTAGGGAATCACGATCCAAACATGTGTATTGCCCAAAAACGCCACATCTACCATTCCCATTAACATGTGTATAACACCACCACCACCCCCCCCCCCCCCCCATAGGGTGGGACTTGTGTTACTTTAGTTCCTGACTTTTCAATTTTGACACATTTAACCTCGAATTTTAAATATTGTTCTAAACAAGGACAATTGAAGATATCATTATTTAATTTCAAGGACAAAATCGTCAATTTAATAAAATATAAACTAATTTGACCAAAAAAAATGTCAAAAAATATTTTAAATTTTTTAAAAATTATTTCTATCAACTAAAGATAAAATTATGTAAAATTGATCAAAATTAATAAAAATTACATGATTAATTTTTAAAAATTAATTTTACATGATCATCATCCAAATACATAATAAAAATTAATTTTGTAAAAAAAAAAAAAATGTCTAAAAAATTTATCAATTTTACATAATTTTATCTTTAGTGGGTAGAAATAATTTTTAAAAATTCAAAAATATTTTTTTGATACTTATTTTTGTTAAATTAGTTTATATTTTATCAAATTGATGATTTTACCTTGAAAAATCTAATGATATCTTCAATTGTCCTTATTTGAAACAAGATTCAAAATTCAGGATCAAATGTGTCACAATTGAAAAGTTAAGGACTAAAGTGATACAAGTCTCGAACTATAGGGACTATTAGTGTAATTCACCAAAAAAAAAAGAAAAAAGAAGAGCAACATAAAAACATGACATTACATAGCATTGTAAAAAAAAATGGAAAAAAATGAGCATTGTAAAAATATACAACTGAAATAAACAAATCGCAGCTCCATGATAACATTGACCCAAACATGACATTACAACAACCACATGCAATAATATACCAAATAGACAATCAAAACTCCAATCTACACTACTATTATCCCACAAACATCCACCATTATAGTTCGCAAACATCGACAATACATACACCAAAAAACATACACCAACAAATGACTTACAAACATCAGTCGACAGACACCTCACTAACGTGTATATAACATTTCCACAAACATAATCCACCACAACCGCCACCAAACCAATCAAGTAAAACGATCACACATTACACATCAAACATCACCAATGAACACAATCCCAAATTACATTTCAATATGCACAGAAGGATGGCAATACATACCTTTATTTCACATTGTCATTCTTACTCAACACCAACTTCACGATCGGATGACCTCTTCACGGCTGAAACCGATGTTAAATGTATTAATCCTCACTGTCATAGATCCTCCTCCGCCTCAATTTTTTCGTTGTTTGTGAACCGATGTTACGCTTGACAAATGTTCTTAGGGTTTGGTTAATGTTAGGGATCCTGATTCACAAATGTGTGGGATCTGGGTTTGCTAAATCGATGTCGAAAACTAGCAATTTCCATTTACATTGAACCAAAAACCACGTCGGTGTTGATCAACGTTACATATATCCACAGAATCTTTCTAAACATGCAATCTGAAATTCAATTAACAACATATAAAAGAAGCCCCAAATGTGTAATTTCCATATAAGCGAACTACCAGATTTACCCCCTTATTATTCCACAACTCCCCATACTTATTAGTGTCCTTTTCTGTCAATCACACTATAATAGGACTTATTGGTCTACACAAATAAACACAGGACTAAATAGTTCATAAGTTCTCATCTTAAGATTTATTGGTGCATCACCCTATTTATATTAGGTGTATCTAAAAACTAAAAAATTTGCTTAAATATTAAAAAGTTTAGTAAAAATAAAAATACGAAAAATAAAAAATTCAATTTTCAGAAAAAAGTGATTCAAACCAAACAAACTGATTTGTAATTTTTTTTTTATTTTACTAGTAAGGCTAGGTTTAGGGTTGATTTTTTATGTTTTTTTAAGAGTAAAAAAATTAATTTGTTTGAGAAATTATTACGATTTTTTTTTGAGTGAAAAAATTGGTGTGACATTTAATTTTTTTTACCATTGACAAACAATTCAAAAGCTTTTTGGCCATGTCTGGTTTGATTTTCTTAAATTACTTTCTAATTTTTTATTTTTTAAAAAAAAAATAGAAAGTAGTTTGGAAAAAATAATAAATATCAAAAAAGATATTTTTGAATTTTTAAAAATTATTTCTATCTTTCAGAAAGATCAAATTATTAAAAAAAATGACAAGTATTTTTCATTTTTTTTTCCACCAAATGGATTTTTAAAAATTATTTTTAGAAAAAAATACTCAAAATGGATTATGAAAACTAAACCAAAACAAGCCATTGTCTTTTGGCTTTTTTAGAGGGTGTTTGGGATTTTTTTTTCCCAGTTATCTAGTTTTCAAAAATCAGATTTTGAGTTTTTAATTCATATATATATATATATAATTTTTAGTGATTTTTTTTTTAACATTTTGGTCAATTTTTTATTTTTATTTATTTATTTTTTTAGATGCATCTAATTTAGATGTATTTAAAGCGGAAAATTAACAATACATCCTCCATATAGTTTGAGTAGTAGGAGAGGTCTAAGATAATTTATTTTTTTAGTTAAGATTCCCTTGTGTTATTATTTTAGTAGTTTAGGTTCTTTTATGCATTTTTTAATCTAAAATGCCTATTTTACCCTTTCTTATAATATAGGTTGAAATTGATTTGTTTTCAGTTTTAATGGAGATTGCGATTGGATTTTGTTTTCAGATTACGATTCCATTTTTTGATCTATGAGGTTTGATTTGTGAGGTTTTGCAAGGTTCATTCAAGGTGATTTTGCAGAATTTTTGCTCGATTTACTTTGTTTTTTTCCATTGGAGGTGTTCGTTATTTTCCATTGGAAGTGTTCGTTGTTTTTGTTTGGGAGGTATGTATTTTGTAGCTTCTGAAAGTTTTTTATGATTGGAAAAATATTTTTTAGTGATTGAATTTGATGAAGAGAAATTTCTCTATATTTTCTCAGATGTGATGTGACTGCAATATGAGTGTGAACAATTCTGATGTTGTTGTGTTCTTACAATTTTAATGAAAGTTGTGCACTATTGCATTCCTTGGCATCTTGAAAGTTTCTTGTATCTTGTGTTTTTGTTAGGGGAAATATCATATATGGATCAGTAAAATTTCTTGGGAAATCTTAATTATATATGTTAGTGAATTTGTAAAATTTTCTGAATTAGATATATGAAATAAACATGTTATTTAACACAGAGAAATTTCTCTACGTATATTTTTCCAATTGTTTATGCCTTAGAAAACCACAAAATGTGTACCTTGTGTTTCCATCAACAATAAGCATACATCGTCAATAAAAAATGACAAATATAGTGAAATTTGCTAGGAAACCTCAATTAGACATCTCAGTGAAATTATTTAAGTTAGATATATCAAGAGAAATTTTTCTACGTATGTTTTCTATTTGTTTATGCATTAGAACCAAATGATGTGTACATTGTGTTTACAATCACCAGTTTGCATACATTGTTAATAAGAAATGACAAATATAGTTCAGTGAAATTTGTTGGGAAACCTTAATTACATATACTAGCAAAATTTTGTAGTTTTACTTTAGACTAGTGAAATTTCTCTCACACACATTGAAATTTTCCTGTGTATTTTTCCAATTGTTTATGCATCAGAACACCACATGATGTGTACCTTATGTTCCCATCAACAATTAGCATACATTTGCTAGTAAACACTGACAAATACAGGTCTGTGAAATTAAATGGATAGCTCAGTGAAATTTTGTAGGTTAGATATATGAAGATAAATTTCTCTCTGTATGTTTTCTATTTGTTTATGCATCAGAAGACCACATGATGTGTATGTTGTGTTTACAATCACCAATTATTATACATTATCAGTAAGAAACGACAAACCCCACCTCAATAGTAAATTTCATATTACTTCCATGTAGTTCACTCTATGTACAATGTGCCCCTAATATTTGGAGAGTCAATCTATACTAGCTAAACACAAAAAATTATTTCTTCCCCATCTTCAATTTTTCTTGTTCTCATTTTCCCAAACTTGGGGTCACTGTAATGTGACTTACACATAAATGACTATTGTGTTGGTAATGGGACTCACTTTGGGTTCTATTTCAATTATTTGAACTGTTCATTTTTTAGAAAATATTAAATAGAACATACCCGTAAAAAATCAAGTAGATCAGATATCGATTTCTTCTTTATCAAAACACATTTTATATAAAAATAAATAAATATGTACATGTAAGTATTAAACTGAATATAAATGCGATTTGATGAAGGCACTATTGATATCCGATTAACTTGATATTTCACAGGTATGTTCTACTCCATATTCTTTAAAAATTGAATAATTCGAATAATAAAAAAAAAACTGAAAATAATTCTCACAAGCTATGCAACAGTCACTGTTGTGAGAGGCTCCAAATTCCATTTCCCCTCTCTCATTGGACATCTTTAAAAAAAAATAAAAAAATTACACTTGTTGAGAATGATTGCCTAAAGTATGAGGCCCCGTTTGTTTTGGGGTATAATGGATGGGAGGGGATTAGGATGGAGGTGGGGTGATTTAGTGTTGTGTTTGTTTGTAGAGTTGGGGAAGTGATTAGGATGGAGGAGGGGATTAAGATGGAGGTTGGAAAGGGGATTAAGAGCAGCTTTCACATGTGTGGCTCTAACAACTTCAAGCCTAGCTTGTGCTATGCCTCCACATGAAAGCCAATATTGGCCTACTGACATGTGCTATGCCTCCCCATTGTGTTGACTACTGCTGAGGAGCATGCCATGTGCATCTCACTTCCATTGCTAATTTCACATTTTATATTCATTATCATAATATGTGAGACAAGATAAGACATTGTGAAGGTAGATTTATTGGAAAAGATAAATTTGCTAATGTAAAAGAAAATAATCATTATATTGAATATTTTATTGGGTCATATATGTACTCATGATTTATGTATAATTATTTTTATGTGAATTAAAGAGTACCATAATATAATGAAACAATTTCTTGTTTGAGAATTCTTTTAATCAGTGTCACATAAAAAGCTTTGTTATTCTATCAATATTACTTATATTAAATTTCACTTTATCTAACTCTTATATAAACTCACACACATATCAGATTCAAATCTAATATATAACAACTTCTTTTTATTTATTTAATAATATGCCCACATGGCTTGTGTAGACCATCCTGGGTGTTTTATGTAAAAATATTTATAATTGTTGAGCATCCAAGGTGTTCTATAAATAAAATATTTATAAGTGATGCTATTGGACTGTTCGAACTAGCACTTTCATACCCCAAAAAAAAAAAAAAAAAAAAAAATAAATAAATGCCACTAAAATGATGTTCCTAAACTGTATACTTTTTGTAGTGCATGACAAATATAGTATTCAAAGAAAAGAAAAAAATAACAATGTTACATACCCAAAAAAAAAAAAAAAGAGTGTTTAAAATTTAAAATTTATCAATCAAATTTATCTTAGTTTGTGATCCAAACCCTACCACACCAAGTTTATTTTATATGTTCAAATTATAAATATTTTTTAAAGTATTTTGTTGGATATATAATATTAATTTTTTACAGATAAACAATCTTCTCCAATGTATATGTGAATAATTAGTCCAAGCCCACCACAATTACTGATAAGATATCTAATGATCAAGATGAAATGTTGAGCATAGATACAGGGCAGTCACAAATAAAGGCACATATGGATTATACTACTCAGCTGTAGCTCACGCCACACGTCACACATGTCAAAGCTGCAGTATGAGCTGCAGCCCTAGTTGCACTCTATTGCAACTCAGTTAGCCAAAGCTTGAAGATTGTTAATATGTTAGAACTAGAGTTAGATAGTAGTTATGATTAGGTTAAGTAGTTAGTAGTTATGATTAAGCAATTGCATCACATGCATATAATGTTCTTGTCACGATCCAAATCCGTCCCTATAGGTTTAGCATTCTAACTGGCTAGTAATTCTTGAATTACCAAAGGCCTCTGAACAGATTCACACGTAATCAGGGATTGCGGAAGCAAATATGGTAACATACATAATCCATTGAGCTGTGTAAACATACATAAGACATAAATTTCAAAAAAACGTTACATACATAGGTGTGACGTCATATATACAGTAATTCCCGTCACGTTCATTACAGATATAACAAAGGGGAACTTAGCCCAATATACACATAAACATAAAACTTGTTCATATACCAAAAGAACATAAGGTCTCAAATATGTGTGTCACAAAAGGGAACCTCCACGGACACGACTGAGACTCCAGGTCATCAACTCTGAGCTTGGTCACGCGCTTGGTCACCTACATACATATAATAAATAGTGAGCAAAAGCCAAGTGAATAATAATAGAGTAAAACTTTTAATGAATGATGTCCAGTTTCGTGTCATATCAATCAAAGAGATAAGCATAGTCATATAAAAAACAGACTCGTGTTCATATTCATATTCAAATCACGTGTGGTACTTCCTTTGGCATTAACATATCTCTTTGGTCAAGCATATCAAGTTCCATAACGGAACCTCCAGTACCAAGTAACATTTCTCATACATGGGCCACAGTATTGTTTCCCCCGTGTGAGGGCCTGGGCCATGGTATTGTTTTCCCTGGGCGAGGGCCTTATGACCATAAGCCACAGTATTATGTCTCTTAGGCGAGAGCTTCTGCTAAGTATACCACAAATACATTTCAAAAATATGGATCATCATTCATGGAATTATAAAATAACTTTTTGTATCATTCAGAAACATTTCATATCATATCATAATGTACAGAAAGTATTTCATATCAAATATAGCTTTACTAAGTTATTACTCACAGATAGTTATACAGATAGCTTGATAGCAACCAATATATTAACAGCTTACGGCGCATGACCTACGTAAACATAACAGATACACATACTGAAACACACGCTCGGATCGTACTTAACTTCCTTCATTTAATTCTTCGTGTTTTTCTAAGTCTTATCCTCATTATTATGTCTTAATCTTGGTTTAGGGATGCCTAGGATACAACAAGGATGTTAAAATACACTTGAAAACACTTAGTCAAATATGCTGAAAACAGGGGTCTCACTCGAGCACAACTTCCTTTGCTCGAGCAGACGTCCAAACATGTGAGTGGTCATTCGAGCGCAACTTTTTTCACTTGAGCGGTCTATAAACTTTGCAAAAGTACTGATTGCTTGATTTTTCCGCTCGACAGTTGCTCGAGCGTGAGATTGAGGTCTTCGCTTGAGTGCAACTCTTGTCGCTCAAGCGGTCTGCAAAAATGGTAAACTTTTGGGAGCAAGCATTTTATGCTCAAGCCAACTTTTGGTCGCTCGAGTGGGAGTGCAAAATACAAAGTGGTCGCTTGAGCGTAGGTTCTATCGCTCGAGCGGAGAACAGAATTCTGGAATTTCCAGATTGCACTCCCAGGTTCAAAACTTGAATTCAAAGCTTTAAAATGCAACCTTTGGGACCCAAAACTTGAGAAAACATGTCTAAACTTGTAAAACATGGAGAATTAAAGATCATTTTATGAAATCAAGGCCCATAAGCATGTCAATTATGCAAACTTAAACTTGAAATTGTGAAAACATGTCATGCATGTAAAGATGTAAGTTCAAAACTTTCAAAACATGATCGAATGACGTGTTTAACTTAAAAACATGTTGAATTCTTGAAACAAAACCAAAATGAGGATATGCAAGAGGGAATTCTTTGAATTCAACTTCAAAATCTGAGAATTATGCATGCATGCATGATACACTCCCAAAACCAATTATCTAAGCTTGGTTCTTGCATTACACAACTTAATTCTTTGAATTCAAGTGGTAAGTGACTCAATTCCAAAGCTCAAAGGTTGAACTCTTACCTTAGATGATCAATGAGGCTCTAAATGATCAATTGTGTAAAGTTCCAAGCCAAAATCTCCAAGTTCTCTAGCAATTCTCTTAACTTGAGCTCAAACTCTTCTTTTCTCTCTCTCTTCCACGTTTTAAGCATGAAGATGAGGAAATGAAGGTGTAAACTAAAGGCCTAAGTCAATGTGCCTTATATAGGCTTGGTTAGTGATGTATAATAAAGGACTAATCAATTGATATTTTTAACTCTAATTATTTGATTCTGAATCGAATTTCAATTGAACCTACCATATTCTAAAAATTCCAAATAACTCATATATCAACTCAATTTTGTGATTGGATGCCGATATGGCCTTTAATTCGCAGAACAAAACAAAAACACAAATAAATATTTCTACAGTAGACAAGTATGAACACAATTAATGCAATACACATGCAAATTAATTCAGAATTTTATCTTAATTACTTATTAGACATATTAATTATGGTTTAACAGTTAATCATGGGCCAGGGTTGTTACAGTTCTAGATCTCTCCATAATTGGTATTTAATGGAATAAATAACATTTTCTTTTGGTATCAGAGCTTTAGGCTCCTATGAGCAGAGATTCTTAGAGATCTTTCAATGGCCTCCAAACCCTATACCTCCCCTTACCTCCATGGTTGTACCTCAAAATACTTCAAGTTCTTCACATTCTTCTTCATTACCTGCAAATCTTACACTGCTGATTTCAAATATGAGTGCCTTTGTAACTATAATGTAACAACCCTCACTTTATCTTAGTCATGCTCGCATGCATTCACATGAATTTGTCTTGTTAAGTTTGCATCTACAGACCTTGATTCGTTTTGTCTAAGTGTTGCTTGCATGTTTTGTTTCTTGCTTGGTGTGTGTAGCCGATGTCATCTTAACACTACAAGAAAAAACACATTTGGCGACTAAATTTTTAGTCGCCAAAAGTAAATTTTTAGTCGCCAAAAGTAGGGTTTTAAGTTTCCCCAACTAAATTTTTTAGTCGCCGGTTTGGTCGCTGGAAAACTGTCGCGAAAGGTATTGGCGACTAAAAAACTTTTAGTTGCCAAAAACCAAGTCTGTAGCGACTAAAATTTTCGTCGCCAAAGCTCATTTATATTTTTTAAATTATACATTTGGCGACTAAATTTTTAGTCGCCAATAGTGAATTATTTTTTTTTTTAATTTATACATTTGCCGACTATTTTTTTCGTCGCCAATACTGAAGCTTTTGGCGACCACCCATTTTAGTCGCCAAAAGCTTATTTCAGAAAAAAAAAAAAAAATTTACCCTCTACTCTTCCCAAGTTTTGAACGACCAACCTCCCACATTCTAAACCTTTACCAACACACTCTCTCCACTATGCCACAATAACACCACATGAATATATATATGCAAAATATATTATTTATATAGTATATTGACCCGTATTAATATAAAACTATATATATGAACATAATTATTTTTATTCAATATAATTTATGTAAAAAATAAATTATTTATTAAAAAAAAAGGAAGCCACTTTTGGCGACTAATTTTTTTTTTAGTCGCCAAAAACCTTAGTTTTGGCTACTACCAATAATTTAGTTGCTAAAAAAATTAATTTCCGCCTAAAAATAACCACTTTCGACGACTAAATTTAATTTTAGTCGCCAAAACCTCCACTTTTGCCGACTAAACTGAATTTAGTCGCCAATTGTCCATTTTTAGCTACTAAATTTTTTTTAGTAGCCAAAAACCTTTACTTTTGGCTACAAATTTTTTTTTTGTCGGTAAAACACCTATAATCGGCCACCAAACTATTTTTTAGTCACCAAAACCTATACTTTTGGCTACTAAATTTTTTTAGTCGCCAAAAACCTTCACTTTTGGCTACTAAAATTGTTTTAGTCGCTAAAAACCATATAATCGGCGACTAAACTGATTTTTAGTTGCCAATAACTATACATTTGGCTCCTAAACTATTTTAGTCGCCAAAAGTCTTTACTTTTGGCTACTAATTCAATTTTAGTCGCCAATTGTCCTACTTTCAGCGACGAAATTTATATTTTTAGTCGCTAAAACTGCTTTTTCTTGTAGTGTAAGCCTAGGTCACACCCTTGAACCTCTTATATCTAGGACCATCTTGGAATCCACTTTGCTTGACCTCCACCTTCGCCCTGACATATTGGCCAAGATGTCGTCATCTAGGCCGAGGTGTGCATTACCTAGGCTGAGATGTGTATCATCTAGGCCGAGATATTATCATCTAGACATCCTAAATCTTTGATCCCTACACCTGGTGATCTTGTTCCTGGACTGGTATGACCTAGATCGAGGTGTGGCACATCTAGGCCGAGGTGTGGCACAGCTAGGCCAAGTGTCATCCTTCCTAGCCGAGATCATTGAGACCTTACTTGCCGAAGCCTATGTCTTGATCTGAGGTCATTACCTGCCGGAGTACCCATGTCACCTAACTTGTTATACACACTTTGTCATGCTCTTGTCTTGTCATTCAGTCACCTTTTTGAGGAAACCCAATCCGATGGTGCCACGTGTCCCAGCAGAGGGTTAAGTCTGCTGGCAGTAGAGAAACCCACATCATTTTGTCATATCTTTTGCATGGTAGAGAGAGAAGCTCTAGGAAGAGGAGAAGAAGTTCTTAGGGAGAGAGGTAGATTTCCAAGCTTGATCTTTAGAGTTCGAACCGTTAGATCCGTGTTTTGAGGTTAGATTCGTAATTTACTCTTGTTGTTCTTTATGTTCATCTAACCACATTGCATGATCTAGCATGATTCATGAGTCATGCATTGATTTAAAGCTTGTTTTAGAGAGAGAAAATGATGTTCTTGTGTTCTTGAAATAAAACCATGTTTTGATCCGAAAGTTTGTATCAAGATCCATGTTGTTGTGTTTGTTTTCTTAAGATCTTCAAGTATGGGTACCCAGGTCCATGTTTTTGAACTCATACCACGAAATCTCATATTTTAAATAAAGAAGTAATGATTTTAGCATTTATGTTCTTTATGTCCTTATTCTTCATGTTCTTCAGAGGAAACCCAGATTTTCCCCAGACTTCGTTTCCCTGAATGTGGTCATCGGGACCATACCTCGGCTAAGAGGTGTGGGACCTCGGCCAAGACCTGGTTGGTACCCAACATGTTTTCCCGATATGAAAAACAGTGTTTTAACTCCCAGCACATGTTTTGCTTTGTCTTGACTGAGTTTTGAAAGAAATGCCGGGAACATTCACACTCATGCAAAGCTTGTTTTAGGAATGCATTCCATGTCCATTCTTGAGCATCTCTTCCTGTCTTCTTGAAGTGCATTCAATGGGATTTATTATGTACTTGTAGGCCGTGGATACTTTCTTGTAACCCTCACACCCAAAGAGCTATGTGAGTGGTATTTTTAATAAAGTTATGTTATAAAGTTTTGATAAAGCTTTGCTTGTTTCATTTTGGAAAAGTGTTTGTTCAAGCATGAATGATTATCCCTAATTTTTGTATCAAGTATTATCTTGTTTTAATGACATTCTTGGAAAGTCCTTAGTGCTAGGGGACTATAATGCAACTAGCACCCTTGTTTGAGATATCTCCCTTTGTCTTGCCACCGACGGTTTACCGCGTGGGTTTGTCCGGCATGTCATCCCTTGTATTATATTGATGCTAGTAAGCATCCCTTGAAGTTTTGAAAGACTTGATAGATGAACTTGGTTCATCCCTTGGTTTTGTTCAAGTTATTATATGTATTATTTTGATAAAGATCTCGGATATCATTCATTCAAACCTTTATTACTAATATCATTCACTGAGTATCCAAGCTCAGCCTCTCCTTATATATATGTAGGTGACGAGCAAGAAGGCGGTGACGCCTAGATGTGTTTTGCAAGATGTTTTTGGATTCCTATCTTGTAGCATCTTGAAGATTATGCTTCTTGGCTTTGTAATTCATTTCTTTTGTATATGTTGGCTTGAGAAGCCTTTTGATCAAGATGTAACATGTACTTTATTTTATTTGTATCCAAGTTGTAAACCATGTTAAAATGTATGTCATTTCATTTGATCTATGCACAGCTCTTATGGACTAATTAGATTTAAATTTATTGCTTCCGCACATGTAAGCCCCATATGTATACTCTGATTATGTGTGAATCTTTGTAAGTTGGCCTTTGGTAATCTCGGATTATTGGCCATCACGGCACCATTCTACTAGGGGCAGAATGGGGTCGTGACAGATGGGTATCAGAGCACCGGTTCCTTATAGTACGTTATTCATACACTTTGAGTCCTGAAGAGCTTAGGATTTCTCTTAGAATGATATTAGGATTACATCATATTGCTTACTACTTGACAAGATGTGCATAATCTCGTCATGATTATTTGTTACTCGCATACATGTCTAATTGCCTATTTTGTTTTAAAGTCATATTTTGCATACTCTTAGCATCATGAGAAGGGGTAGACCACCAGTTGGCCGAGATCATTCCGAGGACAGATTGGACAGGTTAGAAAGATTAGTCAAAGGTTTGGTCCGTGAGTTGCGCCAACCCAGGCCACAAGACGCTAGTACCACCTCTACTCAGGTCGAGCAGACAAACGGCCGACATGCAGTTTCGCCTCCACCTTCATCTCCTCTAGTACCGCAAGTGCTTCCACAACCAGCTTTATATGGGGACGGCATGATAACTTTGATCAAAGAGTTCAAGAAAATGAACCTGCCGAGATTCTAAGGGGGTATCGAGCCGATGAAAGCCGAAGCATGGGTTTTGGAGATGGAGAAGTTGTTCAAGATTTTTCCTAGCACCGACGCCCAGAAGGTGTCATTAGCAGCATTCACATTGGACGACGATGCTCGAAGATGGTGGATGATGATCCGAGAAGGCAATCCAGGTTTGACTTGGGCCAGATTTTTAGAGTTGTTTTATAACAAGCATTTTCCCCTTAGTGTCCGAGATCGCAAGACCACAGAGTTCCAGACTCTGACACAAGGCAACAAGACAGTGGCAGAATACGACCGTGCTTTTATCGAGTTGGCGAGATATGCGCCTCACATGGTCGATGACGAATATAGAAAAGCTAGGAAGTTTGAAAGTGGGTTGTGTGGACCGATACAAGATCGAGTTAACATGCTTAACATGCCAACTTACGCCGAAGTGTTAGACAAGGCCATCCTAGCAGAAGCTAACTTGAACCGATACCAGAGTTCGGCAGAGAGCCAGAGGAAGAGACAAAACTATGAGAATTGTCGGGTACCGTTTAATGCCAAGAAGAAGGCGAATATGGGCAGTTCCAGCAACTCAAAGCAGGAAGGTAATACTAAGCCGACATGTGCAAGTTGTGGGAAGCCACATTTTGGGGTCTGTCGTTGGGTGCCTGGAGGTTGTTTTGAATGTGGCGAGATAGGTCATCGTGTGAAAGACTGTCCAAAGACAAACAAACGTTAATGATGGCAAGAAAAATGGGGACACTTTGGGCTCTGCACAGAAAAACAACATCGGAAGGGCGCAGGCGAGGCAGGGCAGAGTTTTTGCATTAGTGCTAGGAGACACCCAGAGTGCCAAGGCAGTAGTGTCAGGTACCCTTCCAATTTGCTCTCAAGATGCATACATATTGATTGACTCAGGTTCTACACATTCATTTGTATCTGCTATATTTGCCGAGAAGTTGAATAGGGAACTAGAACCCCTTGGTTATGTGTTATCTGTATCTACTCCGTCTGGGAGAACTATGATTGTCGCATCCATTTATAGAGCATGTGTAGTTGTAATTGAGAATGTTGAATTACTTGTTGATTTGATGCCTTTGAACATGACCCATTTTGATGTCATATTGGGAATCGATTGGTTAGTGGGAAATCATGCATCCATTAACTGTGTTTCCAAAAGTGTCACATTGAAACCCCCAAACCAAGCCGAGGTTACGTTTCAGGGTAAAGGATTAGTATCTCCACCTTACTTGATCTCATCCATGAAGGCCTATAAGTTGATTCAAAAAGGGTGTCAAGGTTATTTGTGTAGTATACTAAGCAATCTGAGTGGAAATGTTGAATTGGCCGACATCCCAGTTGTTAAGGAATTCCCCGATGTTTTTCCAAATGACTTGCCTGGCTACTTAGTTGATAGAGAAATAGAGTTTACTATTGACGTCATGTCGAGAACCCAGCCTATGTCCAAAACACCCTATAGAATGGCCCCAGCCAAGCTTAAGGAGTTGAAACTACAATTACAAGAGTTGTTGGATAAGGGTTTTATTAGGCCGAGCACTTCACCTTGGGGAGCACCAGTTCTATTTGTTAAGAAAAATGATGGTACACTTCGTCTTTGCATTGATTACAGAGAACTGAACAAGGTAATCATTAAGAATAAGTCTCCATTGCCGAGGATTGATGATTTGCTTGATCAACTACAAGGAGCACGAGTCTTTTCTAAATTTGATCTCAGGTTGGGCTACCATCAGCTCAAAAGGTTAAAGCCGAGGATGTTGAGAAGACTGCTTTTTGGATGAGGTATGGCCATTACGAATTTTGGGTAATGCCTTTTGGAGTAACTAATGCTCCTACAGCATTCATGGATTTGATGAATAGAGTCTTTAAGCCGTACCTAGATGAGTTTGTGGTTGTTTTCATCGACGATATATTGATCTATTCCAAGATTAAAGTTGAGCATGAAAATCATCTGAGACTTGCCTTACAGATTTTGAGGGACAGGAAGTTGTATGCCAAGCTTAGCAAGTGTGAGTTTTGGCTTTCCAGCATTTCATTTTTGGGGCATGTGATTAATGAAGAAGGTATTTCAGTTGATCCTAGCCAGGTTGAAGCCGTTGTGAATTGGCCGAGGCCGACTAATGTGTCTGAGGTTCGTAGTTTTCTGGGTTTGGCAGGTTATTATAGGAAGTTTGTGAAGGACTTCTCGAAGATTGCAGTACCATTGACACAATTGACTCAAAATGGAGTGACATACGAATGGACCGAGGGTAGAGAAGCAGCTTTCCAGGAACTCAAGACGAGGTTAGTTACTGCACCAGTTCTTGTACTACCGTCAGGTAATGAGGAATTTCAAATTTATAGTGATGCATCACATAAGGGTTTGGGTTGTGTATTAATGCAAGGGGGTAAAGTCATAGCATATGCATCTCGTCAATTGAAACCCCATGAAAAGAACTATCCTACCCATGATCTAGAATTAGCAGCCGTAGTATTTGTTTTGAAAATTTGGCGTCATTACTTGTATGGAGCTTCTTGCCAAGTTTTTACCGACCACAAGAGTTTGAAGTACTTGTTCACTCAGAAGGAATTGAATATGAGACAGAGAAGATGGCTTGAGTTATTGAAGGACTACGATATGCAGATTCAGTACCATCCGGGTAGAGCAAACTCAATGCCGACGCTTTAAGCAGGAAATTAGTTGGGAGTTTGGCATGTTTAGCAATGACTTCAGTGGAGCCGACTATTATTGAGGAAGTGAAGACCAGGCAGATGGAGGATGAATTCTTCAAAAGGGTAACTGATGAATTTGTCACCAAGCCGAGGTCAGGGTATACAATTGAGAATCAGGTACTTAAGTTTGAATGAAGATTGTGCGTGGCCGACGTCCCCGAGTTGAAAAGAAGAATTTTACAGGAAGCTCATGGTTCCAGATTTGCCATTCATCCAGGAAATACCAAGATGTACCAAGATGTGAAACAAACTTTTTGGTGGCCGAATATGAAAAGAGAGATAGCCGAGTTCGTATCTCAGTGTCTATATTGCCAACAAGTCAAAGCAGAGCATCAGGGCCAACAGGACTTCTTCAACCTTTGTCAATTCCAGAGTGGAAATGGGAACACATCTCCATGGATTTTGTAATCGGGTTGCCGAGGACGCAAAAGGGTATGGATTCAATTTGGGTTATAGTTGATAGGTTAACTAAGTCAGCACACTTCTTGCCTGTTAAGACTACATTTAATGCCGATTGACTTGCTTCATTATATATGACCGAGATTGTGAGACTTCATGGAGTGCCGATATCCATTGTTTCAGACCGAGATCCGAAGTTTGTTTCTAGATTTTGGCAGAGTCTACAAAGATCTTTGAGAGCCGAGTTGAGGTTTAGCACAGCTTTTCATCCCTAGACCGATGGGCAAACAGAGAGAACAATTCAGACACTTGAAGATATGCTTAGACTATGTGTATTGGATTTCAAGGGAAGTTGGGAAGTGCATTTGCCACTAGTAGAATTCGCCTACAATAATAGTTATCAAGCTAGCATTGGCATGGCGCTGTATGAAGCTTTGTATAGAAGGAAGTGTAGATCGCCGATATGTTGGACCGAGGTAGGAGACAAAGCTTTGATTGGTCCCGAGTTAGTTCAAGTGACAACCGAGAAGATTAAGCTTATCCAGCAAAGAATCAAAACTGCTCAGAGTCGACAGAAAAGTTATGCCGACCAGAGAAGAAGAGAGTTAGAATTTGAAGTTAGGGATCATGTATTCCTGAAGATTTCGCCGACGAAAGGAGTTTCAAGATTTGGGAAGAAAGGTAAATTAGCACCTCGTTATATTGGACCATTTGAAATTCTTGAGAAAGTTAACCCCGTTATTTACAGACTTGCTTTGCTACCAGAACTAAGTCAAGTCCACAATGTATTTCATGTTTCGATGTTGAGGAAGTATATTCGAGAGCCATTGCATGTGATTGATCATTTCGGGATTGTGATTAATGAAGATTTGGGTTACAAGGAGAAGCTGATACGGATTCTTAACAGGCAAGTGAAGCAGTTGAGGAACAAGTCAATACCGATGGTGAAAGTTGAATGGAAAGAGCATTATGGCAAGGATACTACGTGGGAAATGGAAGAAGGAATGAAAATCCGACATCCGGAGTTGTTTGTGGGCCAAGGTAACTCAAGTTTGGGAACCAAACTTCTTTAAGGGGGGAAGGATGTAACAACCCTCACTTTATCTTAGTCATGCTCGCATGCATTCACATGAATTTGTCTTGTTGAGTTTGCATCTACAGACCTTGATTCGTTTTGTCTAAGTGTTGCTTGCATGTTTTGTTTCTTGCTTGGTGTGTGTAGCCGATGTCATCTTAAGCCTAGGTCACACCCTTGAACCTCTTATATCTAGGACCATCTTGGAATCCACTTTACTTGACCTCCACCTTCGCCCTGGCATATTGGCCGAGATGTCATCATCTAGGCCGAGGTGTGCATCACCTAGGCCGAGATGTGTATCATCTAGGCTGAGATGTTATCATCTAGACATCCTAAATCTTTGATCCCTACACCTGGTGATCTTGTTCCTGGACTGGTATGACCTAGACCGAGGTGTGGCACATCTAGGCCGAGGTGTGGCACAGCTATGCCAAGTGTCGTCCTTTCTAACCGAGATCATTGAAACCTTACTTGCCAAAGCCTATGTCTTGATCCGAGGTCATTACCTGCCGGAGTACCCATGTCACCTTACTTATTATACACACTTTGTCATGCTCTTGTCTTGTCATTCAGTCATCTTTTTGAGGAAACCCAATCCGGTGGTGCCACGTGTCCCAGCAGAGGGTTAAGTCTACTGGCAGTAGAGAAACCCACATCATTTTTTCATATCTTTTGCATGGTAGAGAGAGAAGCTCTAGGAAGAGGAGAAGAAGTTCTTAGGGAGAGAGGTAGATTTCCAAGCTTGATCTTTAGAGTTCGAACCGTTAGATCCGTGTTTTGAGGTTAGATTCGTGATCTACTCTTGTTGTTCTTTATGTTCATCTAACCACATTGCATGATCTAGCATGATTCATGAGCCATGCATTGATTTAAAGCTTGTTTTAGAAAGAGAAAATGATGTTCTTGTGTTCTTGAAATGAAATCATGTTTTGATCCGAAAGTTTGTATCAAGATCCATGTTCTTGTGTTTGTTTTCTTAAGATCTTCAAGTATGGGTACCCAGGTCCATGTTTTTGAACTCATACCACGAAATCTCATATTTTAAATTAAGAAGTAATGATTTTAGCATTTATGTTCTTTATGTCCTTATTCTTCATGTTCTTCAGAGGAAACCCAGATTTTCCCCAGACTTCGTTTCCCTGAATGTGGTTATCGGGACCATACCTCGGCTAAGAGGTGTGGGACCTCGGTCAAGACCTGGTTGATACCCAGCATGTTTTCCCGAGATGAAAAACAGTGTTTTAACTACCAGCACATGTTTTGCTTTGTCTTGACTGAGTTTTGAAAGAAATGCCGGGATCATTCACACTCATGCAAAGCTTGTTTTAGGAATGCATTCCATGTCTATTCTTGAGCATCTCTTCCTATCTTCTTGAAGTGCATTCAATGGGATTTATTATGTACTTGTAGGCCTTGGATCCTTGCTTGTAACCCCCACACCCGAAGAGCTATGTGAGTGGTATTTTTAATAAAGCTATGTTATAAAGTTTTGATAAAACTTTGCTTGTTTCGTTTTGGAAAAGTGTTTGTTCAAGTATGAATGATTATTCCTAATTTTTGTATCAAGTATTATCTTGTTTTGATGACATTCTTGGAAAGTCCTTAGTGTTAGGGGACTATAATGCAACTAGTACCCTTGTTTTGAAAGTCCTTAGTGCTATGGGACTATAATGCAACTAGCACCCTTGTTTGAGATATCTCCCTTTGTCTTGCCACCGACGGTTTACCGCGTGGGTTTGTCCGGCATGTCATCCCTTGTATTATATTGATGCTAGTAAGCATCCCTTGAAGCTTTGAAAGACTTGATAGATGAACTTGGTTCATCCATTGGTTTTGTACAAGTTATTATATGTATTATTTTGATAAAGATCTCGGATATCATTCATTCAAACCTTTATTACTAATATCATTCACTGAGTATCCAAGCTCAGCCTCTCCTTATATATATGTAGGTGACGAGCAAGAAGGTGGTGACGCCTAGATGTGTTTTTGCAAGATGTTTTTGGATTCCTATCTTGTAGCATCTTGAAGATTATGCTTCTTGGCTTTGTAATTCATTTCTTTTATATATGTCGGCTTGAGAAGCTTTTTGATCAAGATATAACATGTACTTTATTTTTATTCTGTATCCAAGTTGTAAACTATGTTAAAATGTATGTCATTTTATTTGATCTATGCACAACTCTTATGGACTAATTAGATTTAAATTTATTGCTCTCCGCACATGTAAGCCCCATATGTATACTCTGATTGTGTGTGAATCTTTGTGAGTTGGCCTTTGGTAATCTCAGAATTACTGGCCATCACGGGCATCATTCTACTAGGGGCAAAATGGGGTGTCATGACATATAAAACTTGAATTGAACAATTACATTGTCTTAGAAGAGTCAACTACACAGCATTTTGAAAGCTACGAAGCTTCTTGGATTTGTTGATGGCTCAGAGGTATGTCCTTCATCTATTATCCTTGATTCTAGCAATTAAGAAGTTCTGAATCCAGATTATACATAGTGGATCACCATTGATTCATATATTTTGAGTTGCATAATTGCTACATTGTTTCCATCTGTCTACACATCTGTCATTCAATTGTCAGACAAGCCATAAGGTATGGTTTGTTCTTGCAAAGAGATTTACTTCTTTTTCCAAATCTCATATTCATCAATTGAATAATAAACTCAGTCACATTGTTACAAAAGGCTTAACAATGGAGGATTACTTAAGTTAACTCAAATCCCATCTCAGATCAACTTGCTCTGGCCTTATCACTAGTAGATGATGAAGATTTGGTTCTATTAGTTCTTAATGGTTTACCAGAAGAATATAATACTTTCAAGACTATCATTAGAGCTCAATATGATCCTATTTCTATGGAAGATTTGTCTTCCTTGTTGTGTTTTGAATCTATTCATATTGAGTCTTCACTCAAGCAATTTCATGCCTCAAATATTCCCATCAATCAATGAATAGAGCATAGTATTTATATATATATATATAATTTTTGAACGGCAGAGATAAAACTTTATTGATAAAAAGAAGAGAGTACAAAAGTACAAAACAAAAAACACCAATAGAGATAGCATCCCCGGAGTTGGTGAGGGACCAACCAAAAAGAACAAAACAGAACTAGAACACCAAACCCATAGGCAGCACATCAGCAATCACACAAAACGTAGCACCAGTAACACAGCAAACAACCTACAAACTCAGCCACCATACCCACAGAACTGCAAACAGAACAGATAAAAAACCAGACCAACCCAAATAAAATGGAACTAAGGAAAAGCAAAACCATTACTGTTGCATCACACAGGGAAAACAGATTCAAGCCCAGTACATTGACAAAAGAACTAAGTTGCTGTTACACCTTAATCTGATAAGTGACATTTGTAAACTACATCAAACCCTGCCTCTTAAACAAACTCTAATCTACCAAATGTTATATAAGGAAATCATTAATAGTAAACTGATAATGCTTTGAAGAGGCTTTTCAACCAAATCGCTAGTCTGATAATAATTAACTCCTGCAGCTCCTCCATATCCGGCTGAACATTTTTAAACAAGCAATCATTCCGATGTTTCCAGATGGACCAAAGGGTAACCAAAGGTATAGCTTTCCAAATCCTCCTTTTCGGCTTTCATGAAGTAGGTACCATCCCACCAATTGCAACAAGCACTCAACCGAACCATGCACAACCCAAATCGATCCTCACCACTTGCAACAGGACCAGTCCCAAAACCTTCCAAACCAGAGGATAAGAAATAAGTACATATGCAGCGGATTCAGCCTCAGATTTACAAAAAAATACACACAGTGGAGGCTTCCTCACCCAGAACTCCAATCCTTTGAAGAAAGACAGATGTTTTGAACTTTATGTTTCCAAGCTAACCACCCAAAAAATTGAACTTTGGATGGGAGATAATTAATCCACACTAGTCTACTAGACCTCACACAATTACCAAAAACCCAATTCACTATGCCTATGCAACAAAGGACTGACCTGATTTGCATGCTAGACACATTGGTTTGTCTTTTTCACCCAAACATAATGTAGGAGCTGCTCTTAACATGACAGTGAGCCTAGATACCTCCTCACCCTTCCACTGTAGCAGAGTTCGTCTAAAACTGAGATCCCACAACTCAGAGCGACCTTTTTTATCAACAAAAAACTTGAGAGAACCATTCCTTAACAATGGAAATGGAGTAAAGTCTAGGGAAAACCTCTTTAAGACAAATTCCACCACACCATTTATCATGCCCAAATCTCACTCTGCTCCCATTACCTACTTTAATTTGAAAATTGTTACCAAAAATTGTAGAAGATTGTTTCTTTGCTCTGCCACTGCTAAAATGTCACCCTATAACTTAGACCATCTAATGCCAATAGTTTGATTTGGGAACCCAAGCTCCAACATCAATTTTATATTTACTGCAAACCACCTTTTTCCATAGTGCCTCTCTCTTCATTGGTCTCCACCACCACTTTAGTAATAAGCAAGCATTAACCTCTCTGATTCACCTAATTCCTAACCCACCTTGATTAATGCTCTTGGTCGCCTCATTCCCATTGCACTAAGTGAGTTACATTCCTTGGATGTATTGGCTGGAAGATAGACCTTTTGGTGGAAGCAGAGTTGCAGTTAAAAAGAGAGATTAGAAAGTGAAATGTAGAGGCTTAACAGAATGTTGGAATGGTCATTGGTTGCAAAAGTCAAGATTAGAATGGAACCTAAAAGGGGACAGGAACACTAAATTTTTTCATGTAATGGCTAGCAGTAGGCAGAATAGGATTGCTTTGTATTCTATTTTAGTTTATGAGCAAGTGGTTAAGGATCCAGAGCATGTGAAGTAGGAGGTATGGGCCCACTTTAACAGGTATTTTTCAGAAGAATGAAGGAGTAGACCTATAATAATTGGTGATTTCAAGAGTGTCAGATGTAGTGATTTTTTTTTCAGCAGTTGGAAGTAGAGTTTTCGGAGGAGGAGATATGGGCAGCAGTAAAAGAGTGCAATGGGAATAAAGCACCAGGTCCATATGGGTTTAACTTAATGTACTTTCAAAAGAACTAGAAGGTGTTTAAAGAAGAGGTGATGTGTTTTATGAAAGAGTTTCACAATTTGGGTAGTTTGTCACATGGGATGAATAACTCTTTTATCACATTAATCCCCAAGAAGGTCAATGCAGGCAAGCTAAGTGGACTATAGGCCTATAAGCTTGATTGGGTCAATGTACAAGATTTTGTCTAAAGTTCTTGCACGTAGACTTAAACCAGTTATGTCAGAAGTAATTAGTGAAACTTAATCAGCTTTTGTGGGGGGAAAGAATATCTTGGATGGGGGTATTGATTGCGAATGAAATTGTGGATGGGGTGGAAGAAAGCAAGAAGAAGGGGCTACTGTTCAAGCGCGATTTTGAGAAAGCTTATGACTCCATCAACTAGGGCTTTTTGTTTTCCATGTTATCAAATTTTGGTTTTGGTTCCAAATGGATTTCATGGATGATAGAGTGTATTTCCACTGTTAGAATCTCAGTTCTTGTGAATAGGTCACAAACTAAAGAGTTTAGTCCTCAGAAAGGCCTCAGGTAGGGTGATCCATTATCACCTTTTCTGTTTAATCTGGCAGCGGAAGGGCTCAAATCACCTTTTCTATTTAATTTGGCAGCCGAAGGGCTTAATATTGGCCCTGTTTGGTAGAGCTGTGGAAAAGTGCTTATAACTTATACCCAAACAGCTTATAGCTTATAACTATGAACATAAGCTGATTTTTGAGTTATAAATTAAGCATCTCCTGCCCCACTCAAAGAATAAGCTAATTTTTGACTTCCAAAAAGCTATAAGCTATAAGCTATAAGCTAAACCAAACACATCAAAATAACTTAAATTAAGCTGAAAGCTGAAATAAGCAGCTTTTAAGCTGCACCAAACAGGCACATTCTACTGCTTAGAGCTAGGGAAATGGGATTGGTAAAAGGAGTACATGTTGGAGGCAATAGGGTGTTTGTATTGTGCAAGAGGTTCTGAATCTGAAAAGAATATTAAGGTGCTTTGAAATGGTCTCAGGGCTCAAGATTAATTGCCACAAGAGTGTGGTTTGTGGGGTTGGACTATCTGATAGTTTGATCAAGGATTTTGCTATTCTAAACAAGTTGCAGAAAAGAGACCTCAAAGGCTTAGTTAAATAAGGGCTAAGGGCTAAGGGCTTGTTAACAGTAGAATTGGACAAGCTAAGTTCAAAGGCTTAGTTAAATAAAGTTTCATTTGAATATTTAATCTAAGACTGTCAAAAATCTTGAGTAACTATTGGCTCAATATTTCATTATTCGATCTACCCGTATGTCATCTAGTTTGGCCCATAGGTCATCTAGTTACTGGTACCATCAATCTTTATTACTATTTCAAATGAGAGCCTTTTTTTTTTTTGGCCTAAGAGGGTTCAAGACAAAGGAGCATTAGTTGTGCAAGGGAGTACACAACATAGGGGGTTTCGCAGCGATGGCAATGGCGATGACGATGACAATAGCTTGTTGGTGGTGGTGTGGATTAAGAAATGTATTTTAAAATTTTGTCTAAAATGTAAATAATTAGAGGATAAATTCATAATTTAAGAAATAAAAACACTAACGGTCATAGTTTTAAATATCAGCCAGTATGTACTGTACCAGCCGATTCGTACCGGAAAATCATAGCACCGATTCGGATATGGACCGGTATACCGGTGAGAATGAAATTCACAACCGTAGCGTCCGTGTCCCGATATGTAGCGGCCTGAATCCGATACATGGGCCGATACAGTTCGATACAGATTTGCTTTTGTTGTTGTTGTTGTGCTATGTTTCTGGTTTTTTGTTGTTGTTGTTGTCGATCTAAAGCTGAATTTGTCTGGGTTTGGTGGGATTCTGCAACTTCCGATCAACATTTTGAGAGAGAGAGAGAGAGAGAGAGAGAGTGAGAGGATATGATAGGATTGTTTGTGGTTGTATTATGGTATGGGAGTTGAGATTGAAATGGATATACATGGAGGTGCATTGGGAGTCTAAGATTGAAATGGGTATGAAGAGAGGTACTTAGGTACGTGAAGGTGCATGGATTTATGGTGGATTTGTAGATTGTAAATGTTTAACATGTTTTTTTTTTTTTTTCCTATTTATTTGTTTATACACCTACACCTCTATTTATATTAATATATATATTAATTTTTTTCTCAGTACAAGAAAAATAAATATTCAAATCAATTTTTTTTATTAAAAGTTTAACATATGCCAAAAATAAATACATATCACTTAGTTGAAAATGAGTAAAAAATGCTCTTACATATCAAAATTTTGATTACAATATAACAAATTAAGGTTAAACAGAGTCAAAAAAAATGTATAAAAATTTAGTTTTAGAGGGATTGCTAATGATTTTTAAAATTTCACAGTCGCGACCGACACCCCAATTCCCGATATGTACCAACCGATACTCTACGATCGATACCATTACATTAGCCGATACCCACGATTTAAGACTATGTCAACGGTCTGAATTGATCATTTATGGCATGTAAAAATAGAATATTAGTGATTGACCAAAATTAACATAAAAATCAACAACAATCTACTAGGACACAGAAATACACGCAGTAATTCTTTTAAGTAAGGTAAGGATCAAAGATCAGTTTCGAATTGCAGAGAAAACGGCAACAAACGTTTGAATCGAGACCAAACCTTCTTCTTCATTAATAAGTAGTAACATTCTCTCTCTCTCTCTCTCTCTCTCTCTCTCTCGTCTTTCAAAAAATTTGAGCATCAGATCCAAAGCAATTGCCAACCCACATCATCACAGCACGTGAGCTCCTCTTGTTATATTGCATATACACACTGTATGTAGCTTTTTTTAGTAAATATATACTTATAAAGAGTGAAACCTTAAAGGCCTCACATGGGGTTACAAACTTTTTCCATGCATGTTTCATCCTAATAAGACAATGTGCATATGCATATGCATATGCATCTGTTTCTTTTATTTCCCGACAATGCCCTTGGCTTCGGAACACAAATCTGCTGTCCTCTTCGTCTTTGGTTCCTTTAGACCAAGCACTCTCAATTATGTATGAGCTGCACAATTGCACTATTGTCTTTGTCATTAGTCCATCAGAATTTTTTCACTAAATCTCAGAAAATTAGTCTAGAATTTTGACTGGAATTTGAGTGTATGATTGAGATTGAATTAGTATATTGTGAGATGCATGTCTGGAATGAATTTGGATAAAATATTAATATTTTTGAATAAAATTCTGAATATGTAAAAAGAAATTACAAATCAGTGAAATGAATTGAAAATAATCGTGAAACTATGAATTTTGGCTTAATTACTCGCACAATAGCACATATAACATTCGCACATTCATATTTTTATAATATTTTTCGCTTCGTCTCACTGATTTGCAAGTCCATTGAATAAACAGGTGATGAACCAAGTTGTTGGCTTAAAAATGAATGTAATGGTGATATCACATAACGATATCACTATTCAATAAGTAAACTTGATTTGTGGAAGAGACCACAATATTATTGAATTAATAGCAGACAACTTATGATTTAATTGTATTTATATATAACTTTTTATTGACCCAACGACGAAGAATATTATCATTGTTACTCTCAATATTTTTCAAATTGTTGAGGTAATCATAATAGGAAAATGCTATTATAAATGGTTTTTTTTTTAAAATCAAATTTACTTATTACAATGAGATACAAAACTTTTTTTTTTTTTTTTATCGGCAAAGTAAATTGTTTATTAAAAACCATAAAATTTTAAAGGTACAAAGAAGCAAAATATATTGAGAGAGACTCGGAAAGTGAACAACTCTCTTACTACGCTAGTCATAAACTCACAACCTATCCCTTCCGTCTCATGAGATACCAACCTTATGCATATGAAATTATTAAAGTAAGGCCAAGTTTGGCAAGTTGAAAAAAAATTAAAAAGTCAAAAAATTATTCAAAAAGTTAAAAAGTTATCACTATTCACCAAAAGTCAAAAATTATGGCTGCACAACTCTCAATCCTAATTTTTTTTCTACACACTAATTTATACAATTTTTTAATACATATTTTTCCATAAAAAGTCAAAAAATTAACCCAAACATCCATATTTTTTTTCTCAATTTTTTAGTCCAAAAAGACAAAAAATACACTTATTTAGAATATCCCCAAAAGTCTCACATACACATGCCTGTAGGGGTCTATACATTCACTCTCTTTGAATGTGTGTTTGAGTATAAAAATAAGTGTGATTGAAATATTATTGACGAGACAGAAAATTGCAAAGTGAGAACCAGAAATTATTTGACAAGTAAATATTTTTAGTTTAAAAAACCAAAATTTCAACTAATACACAAAAATCAAATATTCATTCTCAATCATTCGCTTCTCAAACAACAGTAAAATCTGGCACCCCACCTATTAGGCTGAGCAGTAAATATATATATATCTATTTTGCAAGAACACACTCATATGCATGGTCCCCACTAATTACAAGTCCATGCTCCAACACAACACAGTCCCACATTGAGAAAAGAGGACATTGCAAAATTGAGCTTAAAGATGGATAGAAAGTGACAAATCTAGAAAAAAGAAGCAAACGAAGCTCAAACAAATTACACTTTTAATTACTTTCTCTGCTGGACCACCACCACTAGTGAAAACTGACAGAAAAGGAACAAGTATTTGTAGGACCTCAAATTGTGTAAAAAAAACAAGGGAAAAAAAAAATTCAAGAGATGGATCATACAATAAGAAGCTTCTCTGAAACACTGTCACTGTCTCTCTTCTT